>JAQMCX010000023.1:1581854-1615493 GCA_029814765.1 Acanthurus leucopareius
GTGTGTGTGTGTGTGTGTGTGTGTGTGTGTGTGTGTGTGTGTGTGTGTGTGTGTGAGTGTGTGTGCGTATGTGTGTGTGTGTTTGTGTGGGAGAAGGAAAAAGAACTTCAAAATGACCCATGAGTGCACACAAAACAGCTCAGCTGCTTTGTGGCAAACCTCCCATAGCGCCGGAGGAGAGACCCAAGTTTGCAAAATAGCTGCCTTAAACTGCTCCTCCAACAAACTGCCGCACGGACAATCTGGAACAAATTGTGATCTTACTCTTGCTGGAATTTGTGAGAGCTGCCTATGAAAATATCAGCCATTGGGGGGTGGTCTCAAAGTCTGAGCTATAGTGGCAGTCAGTACTGGAAAAGTTGTCAAAGAAGAGGAAGTCATCAAATCAGACTTGATAATTGTTGTCGATTAAGTTCATTAGGATGCAGAAAATTAACATTTTGTTGCATCTCATTAATTGTGCTCATTATGACACAACAGAAGGTCTACAAATATTATCACTGTTCTGTTTTATTTTTATTTACCTCATTATCTGGCCCAAATTATCCGTCACTCATAGTTCAGTACGTGCAAAGTGAATGTAATTGCTTCCTTTTGGACGTAAGATTGTATGGGAGGAAACTCAAGTCACTGTTTTTGACTGCCACATGACAATCATGAGAATGAGCCTGATAGCTGCATCCATCAAGTCTAATGTCATTCTAGCAAGCCCTGAGCAACACAGCGTGTGGAGATATAATTGCATTACCACATCCCACACAAGTAATCGTCCAAAATGTCTCCCAGATGAGTTGCAGCATAAAGCTCCATGAGTTTCTAACTCTCAGGGAGGAGATTAGAGGAAAGGTGTTAACCAACTGGTTTCTGGAGAAATTACAGTGCATATGATATCCCTGGGACTCACAAAGGATTGAGAAACTCAGTTTTCAACATGCTTTATCGAGACATTATGTGAGTTTTGAGCCTGAAGTGGTCATAGTCGATAAAAAAAAGTGACAATATGTTGATGTTTTAGCTCTGCTAACTGTTGTAGCAAAAAGTGATGTTACCCTGGGTCCCTGTAATACCATCTTGGAACTAATTCTTGGTGAATAACAGCTCAGAGCAGCGGCTGTGCAGTTTTCTGACAACTCATCATCACTCTTGTAGTTCCCAGTGTTGGGGGTTGTGCTCGACTAAGTAGCATGTTGCAATGATGTATAACTTTTAATGTTAACAAAGTAATATTTTACACCATATATTGAATATATAGTATTATTACTACATTTACTGTTTTGAGTAATGCATTTCCACCAAAAATGACATATTTGACAGTGATTTGAAGCCTATAATGACACACAACATAGGAAACGTACAGACTTAAAGATGCAGCTAGCGTCAAGAAACATAGCTACCTCACTACTGGTTAAAGCTATTAACTGGTACAAAAATATACCAGCATGAACCATTATGCTTGGGAGAAACTTTACAAACACGAAACGTAACATTTTCAAATCAGTCTTGGTATAGTATCAGGCAACAGATTAAGAGAAATGTGGGACATTGCTATGGCTCCATTTACTAACATACTTGGTGCTAAAAAAGTGTGTGTGGCTGCTCTGTCCAGAAAGAAGTGTTCACAAGTCTATCTAGATTGAAAAATGTACATAGGAATCGGATTATTTATGTATTTTTTGGGCATCAACATACCATAGTCAGATAAATAGACTAAAGGACAGATAGGTTGTAGTTTCATCTGTAAGAAACAGCTGAAATGAGAGTCTGCACACAGCTGGTTCAGACAGCTGCATCAATTGATAAGAGCATATCTGTTGCATAATAATCAAGCTTGTCTACAAAATTCAAGTCAAAATCAATCATAAGGTAATACAATGTTGCCATAGAGCCCAGGATATGCCAAGTCTAGGGTAGCATAGTGATATTATTACAAACCATTTTAACAGGAATATCAGAATACTAACCGGCTTTATTTTCCAAGTTTGTGAGCACTTGGATGCCACTGATTTTTCATGGCTGCCTGTGTACCTGAACAGGAACAGTCAAACAGTTCAGAATGATGACAACAAAAACAGAACAAATGAGGAATAGAATGGTAAAGCATTCATTAAAATGAATGGAAAAGGAAGTTAAATGCTTGTTAAATTGTTGTGCTTGCTATTTCTTATAATTTAATCTGCTGTATAAATCATGCTTTGAATAGTACATGTGTCTGTGGTATAAGAGTGAGTGATGGAGGCCTCATTCCTGTCTCAAGCCAGTGCACTCAAACAGAAAGGAGCTCTGTCCCCTTGACAGGCAGTGATGAAGTGGCCTTTAGGACAAGTGACCAGCTCCCACGATGGATGGGAAGGTGCAGTGTGTTTGGCTGTGCCACCTGTGCCTTGTCAGAAAAGTGACACTCCCCTGCTGAGGTGTTTCCTGGTCACTCGGCCATCACTCTTCCTTACATTGTTAAACATTTCTAAGGGTTTTATCCACACAACTGGTCAAACCAATGTGACAGATCTGTTCAACTCTTCTTCTTACTCATGCAGTATTTTACATTTTATACATGAGATGTATCTGTGAGCTTTGTGTTGTGCAGGGCTGAAATGGAGAAAAATCAAGAAGCAGAAAAGTAGAAACAATCATTTATGGGGTTTTACAGGGAGTTTTACAGTGAAATGTTACATTTAATACATCCCCTCTGATTAGCACTTGCAGCTATAGTGCAGGTTTCCAGTCTTGGTTGGTGAGCACAGGTTTTGGTTTTTGGTCTCTGTACAGAAACACCAATAGCAAACCTGGAAGCCTCCCTGTTTCAACAGGAATCATAGACGCCGTGCATGGTCCCTGGATCAGGCTGTTGTTTGTCAAGAAATAGTTCCAACACATAAAAAAACAGACAAAGTATCATTTAACAAATGAAATAAATGTCAATTAGCTGAGTTGAGTTTTTCCACTCTAAGGTCAGACCGATTCACTGTGCTTGCAGTTGCTTTAAGCTCGGCTGATCATGTTTTAACTATCTTGAAACTCTACTCAAATACAGTGAGACAAACTGATTGCAATTCTCACTCATTCAAGCACAAATCCAACATGTTGTACACAAAAAAAAAAATTATTTCAAAATTTTAACATCCTTATCAGCGGTGGTGGGAACAATCTTTACTTATGACCTTAGGGTGTTACTACAGCCTTGTTACAGCTTTATCAAGAAGTAATGGTTTATAGTTTTAAAAGAGTGCTGTCATTTTGTTTTTTATAAATCATAAATTTCATTTAATAAAAACCTATACTTCTGTGAAGGAATGGGACTTTTGCAAAGATATCTTGACTCTTAATCCTTTTAAAAGTATGAGGGAAAGCTCCATGAATCCAGGATCCTACACTTCCTGTAATTGCTTTGACAGTAGCTACAATGAGACTGTTTGGCAAAGTTTTCATTGTTATGGCAGCTGTCTTGATAAAAATATCTAAAAAGTTCACAGTCACAAACATCTGAGATGAGAAAACTCTGATGACATAACAGTGACATCAGACTTGGCAAAGCTCATAGAGAGCCATAAAAATCGCAGCTTTTTACCATTTGTTGAGTAACACACATCATAATGAATAAACTGACAGTTGTGTGTAAATCAGTGGAGTGCAACCTTGATTTATTTTTAATTTGGGTAATTTTGCATCTCCATGTTGCTTTAAACAAATCCAGGAATGTAAAGCAGGGATAAATAGTATTTATATGCATGTGTCACACTATATCTACTGGTTCCAGTCTTAATCTTACAGATATGAATATTATACTGTGTTGTAACATTGAGATACCTGTACAGCTTTAACCAAAATACATATATCAGGTAAGACATATCATCTCAGATGCTAAAACCTTCATGTTAAGATGTACATGCTGACCACAGAAAAACTACTTTATGTTAACCTACATCTTGTGCAACTGCCAGGGGGACTTTAGAACAGCATGAGGACAAGACAAGCAACTGTCAGCAGTTGGACAATATCCAGGAACATGCTGCTTTTCAAACTGTGAGTTTAGAACAGAACTGTCAATAGTTTTTCATCTTAACAAGCTCTTAACTCATGGCGCATGAGTGGCAAAGCCACTGTAAAGCCTTCTCCACTCTTTACAGGTTATTATTATTTTAATCAGTATTGAAACAAGCAAGTAAACAAACACTTCATCCGTTTAGTTGGAAACAGTAGCGGTGGCGGCACTGCTCAGAATTCAGATCTGTGAAATGGTAATCTCTTTTCATGGTCCAGGACTCCTTGCTTTTGTCCTCAGAGGGACTCCCACCGAGATTCGTGACTTGATTTGAATAAGAGGCACAGAGTTGGCACCTCGCTGCAGAGGGAGCCCTATGAAGATAGAGTTGGAACAGATAGACAGGGAAAGACCTTCACTGAGTCATGCCAAGGTTTCTACTTCAAAACCTACTACGCTCTGGGGAGACACTGTCACTCCATTCAACTTTGCAAATCAGTCACTTTGAATGGCAAAGTGAGGTAATGTATGGAATATTTGATCCTCAGAAATCATGAAATTAGAACCTGCATAGGCTGGTATAGGGCGCTCTGAAACAGAATTCACTCTGTAATTGATTTATACCAAAGAAGTGAGGGAGGCTAAATAAAGTGCCCACTCACTGCTGTTAAAGAGACAGTTTGTACAGCATGTTGCTTGAGAAAATTAAGTGAAATTTCTGTCTCAGGAGTGACAGTCCACTTTTGTAATCAGCCCACATCTGAACCTACATCCAAACAGATGGATGCTTTTACTGGATTTTATATTAAAGGCTCAATAGTCCATAATTTTCAGATTCCCAACTTTAAAGTTAGTTTGTGTCACTCATAGTCATTGAAAATTACAGGGATAATGGTAAGAGCTAAATTGTAGTTTTATGGTCACTTCAATTCAAGTCAATTGAAGATGAGTCACAGTCAGTGTGGTACCTCAGTAATGTCCATTTTACAGAAACATCTGTACAAAGTATTCTAGCAATAGACAACAATAGCCTGCATACTGGTCATACCAGAACAAATAAAGGCAAACAAACTTAAAATGATACGCAACTATTCGAGACTCTGTTGATCCTCCTCATAAGAAAAATACTTTAAAACAAATTCTCTGCATTTGTATACCACCAAACCACTTGAATTAAGTTAAAGATGATTAGGTTGTATTCACAATGTCCTGCAGTAACTTTAACTAAAATATGACCAAATATGGAAATAGGGAATTAGAAATAAGGGCTTTATATTAATGGACTTGTTACACTTGGGAAAATGTCCCATTACAACATCTCAGTCTTGTCTTATTAACAAGAAAAACTCCTGTATTGATTGATAGACTGTGATTGACAGTCAAATCATGCTTTGGCAAAGGATCAGCAATCTCTGACTTCATTCCTCCACCCAACCAGCTGAGAGGGGTGTCCAAAAAGTAAAGTTATCATACTTATAAACTGCTTAATATGATCACTAGACTGCTCAAAAATTACCCTAGGTTTTCTTTTTAAATAGACAAAAAATAAGAAAGCAAAACCACTCCTTTTTGCTCCCACTTGCTCCCCATTTGAAAAATAGGGATTCATTTGCTGTACTTGATTTAAGGCTCAGGCATATTCAGCTATGGATATGATACTGCTAATGTTGCTTTATTGTTGCACTGGTGTGGGATGTAGGTGATGACTGAGGAAGCCAGTTGTAGGTGTGAGGAAAACTTTGTTCAACTTGTGGTTTGACTCCAAAAGAAGCTCCAAAGTAAGAAAAATCAGTTTTCTGCCAGCGAGTCGGCCCTCTAGCCAAATGACTTTTTGTAAAGACTGAGTATAAAAGCAGGGATGGTTTGAAGTGTGAGCTGTTATTGACTCAAATGACCCAGTCAGTCTGTTCTATCTGCTGAAGATCTGTGTGTCCACAACCCATTCCATGAGGATGACCGTTACAGTCTCTCCAAGCCTGCTGTCAGTCTGCCTTATTGATGCCGATGCCACCATCGGCTGATTGCTGGATGAACATCCTCCTGATTGATGTGACAGACAATTGGTCCGATGTTACAATCCCCCCCCACACACCCACATCCCCTTTCACACAGCAGAACTCAGCCCAGACAGTGAGTGTGAATGGCGTGTTGTGTTTTTCACTGCAACAAAACCAGAGACTGACTTCAAAACTTTTAACTTTGGGGTTTATCCAACAGGCCAGCTGGCATCACCAGCAGATTGATGCAGTTGGTCCTGTGATGAAAAGGGACTTTTCGCCCCAAAAGACATTTTGGTGATGAATTCAAGTAGCAACAGAGCCTTTAGGGAATGGAATCAGTGAGCAGTTGTCTGCACACTTCAAGGTCCATGCCTGCTGCTGCATTTGAACTATTACCAAACAACCGTGTTTTGTTGGGTCTAATACTGCTGAAACCATTCAGATCATCCTCTGTGTCAGTGGGCCGATGAATAGTTAAAGAATGTGCATTAAATCTTATCCAGGGGCCACTGTATAATTCCCTGCTGGAGCTGTTGCTTGCTTGTCAGAGCCATTGTGTTCACATTCATGTTGACATGTCAAGTTCTTTCATTCAGGGTGTCAGGGGCTTCAGCAATCCGCTATTAAAGTTGTGTTATCTGGTGGAACCGGGCCATGGATGTGACAGTTTTCACAGTCAGGCAGACAGTCAGGGAGGTGGGCTGCTGTTGTCACCAAGGAGGAAGACATCAGACCAAAGGCTGAGGTGATGCTAGTTCCTGATCCCAGCCTGCACTGTGGAATTCTGCCAAGGAATTTTAAGCAGGAGATGATACTTCGAAGGCTCAGTGCGCTTCTAGTGAACTACGCCTACATTCACCCTGTGGTGTTTTCTTTTAAAAACTAAAATGATCTCCACCCAGACATGCAGTTTAGAATGGTTTAAAGGGTGTCTCCATCAAGACTCACATGCCTTAAAACTCATATCATATGACCAACTTACATACACTTAGCCTGTACACATCTATGTAAATGGGACACAGAGGAAGCAAACATAGTTTTCTGCGTCATCGTTTCCAGAAGTCTCAGTTTCTGCATCATATGTTTACAACAAAAGCCTTGAGTTTTCAAACCGAAATGTGGTCAGCAGCATTTCCTTTCATGGGCTCACAGGGGCCACAGTAATGTGGACGCCAGAACAAAGACTTAGCAAAAAAACATCCATTTTAAAACAGATTAGTTGTTGTGTTTTCTAAACACAATTGATGCCTGAAGTGTTTCTACTTGTTCTGAAACTCCATACTCAAAAGCAGGGGGACAAGTCATACTTTCCTTAGTCATACTATACCTCCTACAGTCTCATCAGGAACTCTGTTTTTATGTATCAGTGTTGTCTTTTAGTGATGAATCTTACAAATAATGATACTTAGGCACACTATGAGACAGTCTGTCCTAGTAAATAAAATTCATCATGTTGCTCTCTGTTATTGTTGTAGTAGTAATAGTAGACATGTGAAGAATAAAAAGAGAGAGTCTGAGAGATAAGCTCAAACCCTGCCGTAAGCCATTTATGATTCACAAAACATACTCATAAATGTCTCTGGAATCCTACGTTCTTTGGAAGGTCCATGATGCACACACCTCCCAAATGCAGACCAGCGAGGAGGATAATTGTTTGATGCACCTCATAAGGAGACAGGTTTCAAACAAAGAGGGAAGAAAATTAAGAATGAAACAACGAGCAGGGGAAAAATTAAGAATAAAACAATCAGCAACTCAAGGTTAGAACAAACCCTATGCACCTTCGCCTACATACAACCCAGAGACTCATGTATTTGCTTCACTGACTTTCACACCCTCACAAATCTAGTAAATCACTGCATATAGTGAGTGTGATTGTTAGACTGCAACAAATAGTTAAAAAAAATTGTGATAATTTTTAAGCCAGTTTCACAAGCAGCCAATCCAATAATTCAGTTCATTTGAAACATAATGAGGCCTTTTTTAGCATTTCACAGATCTGAATTCAGGACTTTTTCTCCTCAATACTTTTTTTTAATATTCCACTTCACAGGCTGTACTTGCTTTCATTTTCCTAAAATGATAAACATTGTCATGTAGAGTAAAATTTTTGAGGTGAATATGAAACAAGTTTAAAATGCATGAGATATACTCTATTTCAGTAATAACACTGAAGATTAAGATTTTGACATATGAGGTCAAAACTACCTGGACATCCAAATATTACAACTTTGAGTGCTAGTTAAATATTGTGATTCCAACACAATGTCCATCATTCTTTGCCATTTCAGCCTCCACTCTTCTGATTCCAAGCTTCTCACCACATTTTAGAGCTTAGCTGAACAGATTTGCTCCCATTCAGCCACAAGAATGATACATCCATTCTGAACGGGTCAGAGCACATCAGCTGACTCTTCTTCATGACCGTCCTCCAATCCACAGTTTGATGAAAGCAGGAGACTGCCAAGCTTTTGATAGAAAGCCGATAGTCGATAGAAAGCTTTTGTTGCTTTGATACCGGGAATGGAAATGAACTCAATTATACCATTCAAACATCATTTAAAGTTGTCCAAAAAGAGAGCAGGGGAGAAAGAGAGGGAAAAAACTGAAACTTGAATACAAAAAACAGGAGTGAGGGAGCATGTATGTGAACAGATAGAGAAAAGCAACTGAAACTTAAGTTCTATCTGATAATTATTATTAGCAATAAAGAGTAATTGCGGTTTATCAAAGTATTAACTACACTGCAGACTGAAGTCTCTGCAAACACAAAAAGAAGGGTGAGCTCTCTGTTTTCTTATAGGAGCATCAGGTCCAGCACAGATGTTGGGTGATAAGGTCACACTGGATCACACTTGGGGGCCAGTTCAGTTCTCACACACCAAAACTGTGAAAACAATTGCTTTATGGAGCTTTCTTTGAGCTTAGTGCCATGTTCAAACAAAAATAGGGAAACGCACTGCAGGAACAAAGTTGGGAAAACACGAATAAAGCATCACTGTATGATGTAACCTTAAGTTTTTACTTCAACACAGCCAAGATGAAGCCATTAAATTCTGACTAAAAGTTCTCAAAATATATGGACAGGGGCATCCACACACTTTTGTGTTGTGAATGTAAACATGTTATTATGACTGAATATGTAATAGTTTCTAATGATGGTATCATGTAAGCACCACAATCAAAGTTCTTGAGTGGATCATTTTAAAAGTAATGACACCTTTTGCACCACCTGGTTGCTGTGTAACATCCTGTAGGCATGAATTAAATGCTGAATGCAACAATGCTCATTAACACTGAAAGAGCAAGACACTTGGTCTTGCATTTGTAAATCACTGCTACAGGCCGTCACCAGCTGGTTGCAGAGTAATCAGACCAGAGGCTGAACTCTTTGCCCACTTTTGGCCAGATGGACGCCTGGGATTGGACCCATTCGTATAACTAACTAACACCTTGCTCCTGGACTTGGCTTTGGACTGATGCGGGAAAGTCTGTGCAATGAAAACATAAAAAGGGGCTGTTGGCTTTTACAGAGAGCAGGGCAGCTCCTCATTATGCCTCAGTGGAGTGAAGGTCTTCCAATATTTCTTTGTGTCTCAGCTGTTTGATTGTTGCCTCGCTTTAGCAACCATCTGCAGTACTACTGGGGTGGCAGCTTTAATGTCTGCCTTCCTTTTACTGCTTTTAACAGTCAAATTTTATTCTGAAATCACTATATTTTTAAATTGAAATTGAAATTGAAGTCCAGTAATTACTGCTGCCAAGAAGGTTTTTGTTTTCAAATCAGTTTGTTTGTTTGTTTGTCAGCAGGATTATGACAAAACAACAGGCCCAGTTTTGTGGAACTTGGTAGAAGGGAACAGCATATGGCCATAGAAGAATATATGAAATTTTTAATGAGGATACAATTCAGGAGGCGGATACACAGATTTTATTTTTTGTGAAATAAGGTGTTTTGAGGGAGTAAATGACATATGACTTGGTTCAGTAGTTACAAAACATAGTCAATGGTAGAGTCGATGTTGACAGACCTACCATAATTCACAATTACAGGTGCCATTGATGCTCTGAGGTAACATACACGTGTAGTTACTGAAGTTTAATTCAAAAAACAGTTATGTTATGAAGCAGTTTTGTTCAGAAATCATGGAGCATTCAGGGACTGTGGTCTCATGGGAGAACAGATACAAAAGTAATTTCACCGCAGGTGTAACATTTTTTTTTATCAAACTAAGGTATGCCTTTAGAAGCATTAATGCACTATTATCATGCAACTGTAAATCATTATTATTTTGTGTTAATCAGAGATCCTGTATGATTCTATAATAGATACCCCATGTTTTTTTCATACTCCTTCATTGTTTTGACCTCTTTGCAAATTTAAATTTTACTCAAGTCAAATTGTCTTTCTTTAGGCATTTAGTTTTTCATATCAACTGTTTTTTGATAAAAAGCTGCCATTTCCATGATATTATTTAGATATTATTAGAACTTTTTGGCAGTATAATCTCCGGTAACAGTAAGAAAGCAATGTTTACAAAGATTGAACGTTAGGTCATCAATGAGAATTTTTTAAAAATTTGAAGGGTAGCTGTTATAGCTCATTTTGGCAGCTTACTTAAGCTAAAAAATAAGTTGTTGAAAATCGTTGGCACACCTTTTTAGTAAAATCTGTGGTCAATCACTTTTGTGGTTAGTCACAAAACATGTCTGTTTGTCAAATTTTAACATAATCAAGAAAAGAAAAGCTGTAGCAGTTTTGTTATGGCTGCATGTTTTTATTTCGTGTTTCAAACTGTGCCCTCATTACATCAATAACAGTACTGATGAAAAGCTACAACACTGACTGATTGCAACATCTCATATCATCTCATATCATCTCATATCATCTCATATCATCTCATCCTATGCCACAGGAACAGTTAACTGGATTCATGAAATGTACACATGCTGAACAGACTGCTGTGGAATACTACAGTGTATTTGTATACTGTCACTATCGGAGTGTTAGAGGGGTTAAGGCCTAATGTGTAATAAACCGACTGAGAGACACCTGAAGGTTAGAAAGATGGGTAACATGGGTTGTGTTGCACTGAGATCAATCAGAAAAGCAAAGGAAACGATTGAGTGACATGCCATGAATGCCAATTTTATCTCAACAAGAAGGAATTGGTATTGATGTGGGACAATAACAGCCGTCGAAGATTTGCGATCACAGAGGAAGATAGCCACCCACAGAATCCATGAAAGATTACTCAGGGTCCCAGAAGAAATTTGTCTTGGTGTCTTCTTTTATTTTCTGCCTTGGAAAAACAACAAGGTAAATACATCAAAGAGAGAAATGAGGGCAGATGTAGGCCATGGGTGGAGGAGATGCTTCATCAAATAGCTGTTGTCAGTAGTGCAGGTGCAGACAGGGTTAATCCTAATTGCAACCACTGTCTTTTTACATCAGGGCACATAAACACAAAGAGACTCTCTTGTACTTTGCTCTTACTGTAATCTAGTTATTAAGATGACCTTTATTTGTTTGGCTTTATGATTAAATTTGATTAGAACATGTGTGTAAATCAGAGCATACAGTAATGTTTCCCTTGTTGTTTTCCATCTAAAGCAGATTCCAGAAATAAAAGGTTTCACTAAGGCCACAGTTTGTTCAGTGACACCAATCTCACCCTGTTTCTCAAAGTCATCCTAGCCATCCTGAGGTGTGGTGTGCCTGCAAGGAGCACCGAAAAAATAGACACCAAGCAAGAAAATCCCACGACAATTCATCAGCGGCAGCTCTGAGAGCTTTTACGCCGGTTTTATCAGCAAACAGCCAATGAATATGCTGTTAAACAAACAGCCGTCCAAACAGGACCACCGTGCCTAACGTCATTATGCCTGTGTCCTCGACTCGTCGGCAGGAAGAAAGTGCCGGCCTTGTCTAAGGAACTCTTATTGGGATTTAACCATACCAGAATTCTGATCTGACTTGGACCGCATCCCAGAAAGCAGCAGAGTTAATAGCCTTTCTCTCTATTGAATAATGCTTTGAATCTGTAATGTGGCGCATACACAGGAGTGCAGTTTAGTGTTCCTCTGAGAGAACTTAATTTCCTTCACCCCGGAACACTGAAAAAGGAAGCTTATTTTTTCAAATTAAGAGAAGCTCTGGTTGACAACAGCGTCTGGTTTCTAGACAGTAATACACCTCTAAACATCTGACCGCTCTGCTTAACATTAAAGTCCATAAAATGAGGTGTTTTAGCTTATTTTTCTGGTTTCCACCCCAGTTCCTTTTTAAAAGATAAAAACACTCTCCCTCTGAATCTGCAGTCGTCACAGAGAAGGTGCAAAAATGCCTGAAGAAATGTCCACACAAGGAAATTGTGCAATCAATAAAATATTTTCCTGTATCTCACAGGGGACTGAAGGAATGAATACATTAATGGAAAAATAAGGTAACAAGATTCTCAGCGAGTCCAAGAATTCATAGTCAGAGAGAAAACCTTTTTATACTCAGAACATAGCTGACAGCATATATCACATGTAAGCACATAAACACAACATACAGCAGATATGCAGATAGAGCATGTATATCAGTCAGTCAGTCTGCTCATAGATTCAGTGTGAAAAGTAAGAATGAAAAATCCCAACAGCTATGGTAACAACAACAACTTTGGTCATCCATTATTTTTATATATAGAGCCACCAACATAACTGGACTTTTCATTTTATCAATACCTCAGTTCATTTCAACAACAAAAAAATCCCAAAAATTGAATCAACTTAGTACATGCTGCTCTTATGGATCACCCAGTGGGATTGTGGTAGTTTTTTTTATATTTTTCAGGCACGATTGGTCTGTAAAATCGTCTAATTCTTTAAATTGTCAAAATTGTGTGCTTATGATGTCATAACAACACACACATCTCTCACAGAGTAGGTGAAGGTGACTGATTTGAGCTAAGAATACAGTGAACGATGAAGTCCTTTGGGATAATTCCTGTTGTGATGAACGGTGCAGTGCACAGTAATGTGCTTGTTAGGAGGAGAGAGCAGTAACTTTTGTGGGTAAGTTACACTTGATCTTTTATCTTCTGATCTAAGTGTAGGATTCTGTGAGGGTCTCTGTTGGCAGATCTGATGACCCTAATGTCACTGATGGCATCTGAGGGAAAATATTTGGCCAAACAATTTGATCTGTGTTGTGCCTCACTTGCACCAACATAGTTGTCATTCCCAACTCCCCCTATTTGCAGAAACTGGCTCTATAAACTTCTTTCTGTTCCCCAAAAATGAAGTTTTATCTCCGTGTCGTAGCTGTAAAACCAATTTTCAGGTCATTGGTGAAATTGCAAATGCACACATGCCAGTGGTCACAAAAACGCATGTAACTCAGGTGCTAATGAGGATCAAGTGATGTAACTTGGAATACTTGCTTGTGAAGGTCATTGCTTGCACCTGCTACGATCACATCATGCAGAGCTCTGATGTGTGCAACAGAAACAGTCTCAGAGGATTTTGATCACACCTCATAAATTAAAATTGTTTGGGCTCAAGTTGCAAAGACGTACGAATATCAAGAACACTCACTCCATTATTCACCCATAGTACTTTTAGGACTTATTGTCCTTATTTACTTTGAAGTGATGCAAAGTGAAAGAGGATTAAACTCTATGTGCTGCAAACTTGCTGGCCTCAGCTCAGTTGCCAGAACAAAAGTTTGGCATTGAGCATTTCTGCAAACCACTGATACAATAAATTTATACATGTGTATCATATGAACTTTTATACATTGAAATCAAGTATTAAAGTGATGTTATTCAGATTCCATGTATATGAGCTAGCTATTTCATTACTGGGAGAGGGGGGTAGAGGTCCTGTGAGAGCTAGGCGAGATGGCAGCCAAGCAGCAAACCTTTGTTCAAGGCCACTATTTCCCTCCCATTTCAGCCAACAAAGGCTGGTGTTTTTAATAATACGTCAGGACTTTTCAAACCATGTTAGTTGCATTAGTAGTGTTTGTATCTTGATCCAAAACACGATCTTTTCCTTTCCCTAATCAAGTGATTCTTATGCCTCAACAGTAACCAGACCTTAACTGTAGTGTTCAACATAAATATTGAAAAGTGAAAGAGAAAGAATTTTATGATGCGTCAACATACCCATGATTGCAGAAAGAGAAAATGCCAACATTTTCTGACATTCTGACAATTTGGTTGACCAGTACACTGTTATTAATTAGAAGAAATAATTTTATGATAATATGTATAAATAGCACACTGAGAAAGATTAAATCAACCAATTTAGTCAGAATATTATTTTTTTCTCTGTGAATTGCATTTTTTTCAATCCAAAAAAATTAACTCTATAATTTAATTTTAGTTTTCTGCAAGTGTAGTGGTATCCTGTGGCCCAGTCCTTATTGAAATCTAAAGACATTTAAACAAATCATGTAGAATTCCTTTGTGTTTTCTGCTGAGATAGGAAAAAATAAGCAAGTAGGGTACTTCAGATTTTGAAACCAAACAATAGTTTCTTAGAAGAACTCTAACAGACATTTGAAGTTTATTAAAGTTGGAAAAAATAAACTTTAATGTACTGGGGTTGGTTTGAACTATCATGGAGTAATATTAGTTGGAGACAGAGCATATGAAAAACAGACACTATTTCTGTGCACTTAAGTCACAGATTGTGCCTTTAAACTATTATTCTATAGTATCAACACCTCAAGATCACAAATCCTCATCCACTTGTTGTTTTGTTCCCACACGGGCTCAGACAGTATTTGGTTTGCATAGACTGTAGCGCCTCTGCCTGAGCCTGTCCACATGCCATGCATGACTGTCAGGGCCACCTGTTGAAATAGTGGGTGGCTAATTCTAGTTGTGACTTCGGACTCCCTCTCCATTACACTCCATCTGACAGACCACCAGCCGCACCAGCCAGCCCCCCTCCACCCAGCATTCCACCCTCCATCCACGCTCCCCCCCTTCACTTGCCGCATGCCCTCAGCCGGCATCCTGTTATGGCAGCCCCCCTTGATTGATGGAGTATCCCTACTCAGGGTTAATTTACGTTCCTGAATAATGCATGGAATGATGCCACCACTCCATTCTGCAGCTCACCATGGGGCGAGGCCTCTGCGTTGGAGGAATCAAGATGTTTTCCTTTTTCTCACCACTCGTCCTCTCACAGATAAAACTGAAGGATGGGGAGCTTTTTTTAGGAGAACACAGTTGAAGTGGCCAAAATGTTCTTTTGGCATTTATTATTAAGCTAGTGAGAATGGTAAACTTGATGAATTAGTAACTTGCAAGACATTTTATCCAAAATTTTTCTTTACTCCCCCTTCATTTTCCTCTTGTAACATATTTTTGAAATCAAGTTTTGATATTTTTTTAAATCCAAAATGTTAAGCCAGCATCCCTGTTGTCCCATCATAAATCATATAAAGTAAATTTAAAAAATAATTTACTGATATTTTGGTGAAAATCCAAGGCAAAAATATGTATGTCAGTGTAAATTAACTCAATTTAAAGTACTTTAAATCAAGGTGTGTCTGCATTCTGAGGTCCCTTTTCATTTTGTTTTGTTTCATGTTGGAAAAATATTGTTAAAAGATTTTATCTTTAGACAAAGTTTTGTTGGCAACATTCTTGAAACTCTTGAAACTAAAATTATTTTGAAAAAACATGCTTTATGCAGCAGACATTCAGACTTGTCATGGTATAAAAATCACAGCTGTAACGAATAACATTAACAATGACAGTTTTCCTAAGTGACCCTGTAAGCCACGACACTGTGACAGAGAACCAGCATGAACAATACTAGGACTCTGAACCTAGAGCCGCTGTCACCAAAGGTACCCTGCAGCCTAATCACTACGTTTTAACATGTAAAAATGTCATCCCTGAAAATAGACCAATAAGCAGAATTCACGCTGCACATCTTAGAGTACCTGGTATTTCAATATGTCTTTTCTTTTAATGTTAGCTTGCGATAACAGAGTCAATAATCAGGCAAAAAACAGCAAAAAACAGCTAGCACTGGCACCTGAAGTACGCTGGCAGCACTCAGACTTAAAGGTTAGCTAACATTATTGTTATTTTATCAAACTTTTATCCGAATATAAATGGCTATCAAAGATATATGCACACTGCTTTTCATGTCTGTAGATTATTGGACTGAGTGCAGGAATAATGTGGCTGTGAGTCATCTAAATCTAAATCTAGGCACTTGTTTACATTAGTTACAAACTATACAAAGACTTAGACTGTTGATATAACATTTTAAAACAGATGACTGAAGCATAATAGCAGAACAGGAACCACAAATGGGGGCTAGTATGCTATGTTACTAGCTACACAGTCTTTTGACCTCCTGTCATACTTACGGGGAGTGTACTCTTTATGAACTGTATCTATTTACAGTTTCAAAAAAAGAAACTGTGTAAAACCAGCTTCACTACCCCTGGAGTATTACACCTCTTACCACAACTCCTATGTACCTCCTGCCTGTTTTTGATGTCTCAGGCTCAGGGGGTGGGGTCAGTGTGCAGGACAAGCCCTGACATAACAGAATCGCTGGTGATTGATAGTGGCTCTGCTGGTCAGAGACACAGGAACACCCCTGAAAGCCAACATGTGCCACTCTTTTTACTATGTGCGAGCCCCCCTGCTATTTCTGTTCCCCTCTCTTCTGTGTCTCCATTTTTCATAAATGACAATTGTGCTGTTCAGCACTTTCCAAGCCCTGACTTTAGTCAGTCCCTACGGGGAAGGGTATATCCCAGTGTCCAGACAATGTGAAACATCTCCAAAGTAAAGGAGCTGACTCTTAACAAAAAAGTCAGCCACAACACACCAAATACTGTAGCTCAAGGCAGGGGTCTTCCAGATGCTCTCTTATTTTTCTGAAATATTTTGGAACACAAGAAAAAATCAGTTCTTACAAGCATGTGTTTGGATGCCCTGTAATATTTCATATATTTTATAATCTTGTGTGTTTATTGTATGCACTTTTTTTTGTCCACACAAAACTTATCATAGCAAATGTTTACTATGTCATACCACATGAAATTAAAGGATAATGTTAAGGCATGTTTCTAACAGATAAGCAGTAACAGTGCTAAATAGGTCATGTGTAGCCTCTGAAGCAGTTTATCATTTACAAAAAACATTTATAGGCACTCCTAGGCAGAGCATGTAGGCTGTAATGAGTGTTTTAAATGCCTTAATTTAAATGGGTATATTAAAGGATTAAAATACTGACTGCTGTACCAAAAAGTAATCAATCAAGTTTTCTTATCTGGATCCTGATAAATATCCTGTGAGGTCTAAGCCAGTTAGTTCAAGTATCAGTGAACCGCAGCAGCTGGAGCCTAATTGGTGTCATCACAGGTGGGGTAAGGCTAAAATATATAAGACCTCACTGGGTTGGGGCTGGGCTGCAATCTTTGGCCCATGCAGAATATTGTCAAGTCCAGTTTTGTTTATTTTTGGTTTATGTTTGTTTATTTGTATGTTTGTTTTTTCAAGAGCACCTCAAGGCTCCCTGTACTCAAATTCCTGCAATGATTCAGTACCTGTACCAGTACCTTATAAAAACCCTTCAACAGCAGTTCCCAAAAAAAGAAAACAGAAAAATAGAAATGCTAAAGAAAAAACACATAACTAGACCCACTTATAACAAAAATCTGTAGAACAGTTTAATGACATCTAAGCAAACTGCAACCACTCATAAAGAATATCTGATACAACAGTTTCCAAGATCAAGAATTCCCTGTCCTTAAAAGCTATGGGGCTATTTCTTTTCTTACATGTGCTAAAAATAATTAATGAACCAATGCTTTATTATCAGTGCACATCTACTGAGAAGATGAGCAATGACTCTTTATTCTAATTCACACAAAATCACTGGGAATCTGTCACTTGCTGAAAAACCCTTGTATAGTAAACTGTGACCTCATCCTTCACTCAATGGTGTGAACTTAAAATCCCCAAAACATCTAAAAAATAAAGTCATTGCAAACTTTAGTTCTGCCCTCAAACGAAATCAAAATGCATTTCTACTATTCTTGGTTTAGAATAAAAACATGTCATGCTTAAAGACCCATTTCAAAGAGAATTAATCACATTGAAGCTGCACTAATTAATATTTGTATATTTACAATGGATCAAAAGACTATGTGTAATCTGAAAGTGTCACTTATTAGTGACAAACCCACAGATAATTATCACCCAACTCTACAGCTTCCCTTAGCTTTTAAGAGCATTTTCACATTTTTTAAATCATTGTTTTGATTTTATAACCCAGTTTTACGGGTTTAGTTTGCTAGTTTTTAAGAAACAGCAGGCAGCTATTTGTTCTTAAAAAAGCTCAGATAAACCCACTACCCGCCCACACCAAGCAACAGACCATGTTATTAGTTAGCTTTTGAACAAAGTAGAGCATTTGACTAATTTGCTAAAAAAGCCAAAGAGACAGATATTTCTCTCAGGAGTTGGTGGAAAAAAACAGAGCTCAGTTTATTTTCATAAACCACAGCGAAGGATGCTAATGTTGCCCTTTGTTAGCTTGATGAGCAACTGTTTCTTAAAATCTTAAGTTTGTAAAATCCAAGTCCAAAGATGCAATTTCGCTGAGTCCTAAAGTACTGCTGGGGCATAGATAAATATTTTGATTGTATAATGAGCAAATAACAAATTCTGTAATTTAAGGCACATAATTAAGCTGAAATATAGCTATTAAGTCTTTGGCATTTTTTCAGATTGTTTGGTTCAGAGATAATCATGAAATGTTTTTTAATCATGCGCTGAAATAAAATTTCCCATCTCCCAAAAAAAGACAGAACAAAAAGAAATCCAAATATAAAGAAAGAAAAGAAAAGTTGAGAGGAATTGCCATTAGTAATTGAGTCCTTTTACAGCTGAGATGATGGGTTTATGGTGCCAGGGAAAGTGTCAATCTTGCAGCAGGGCTGTTCTTATTGTCCAACTGAGAGACCACCAATCATCTCCCAGCCAATGCATTGTTACAGTCTGGGTATTGACATGCTTCATAAATCAGAGCTATTGGATTGCCAGGTGCTATTTTTACAGCCAGTGACATGACCTGCCTGCCAGGGGCCTCACATCCTGGTGAGCATGTATTGACCTGATGCTCTGAGGCAGAGAGCAGTCATGAGAGCTCACCATTATTTCTCCCAGTCACATACACAAACACATGGTAGTACATTATGCACACCCACACATATTCCAATATTCTGGCTTGGTTTGTCCTATCCCCTATACATTTTTTGAGGCCGGAAAACTAAACAGTGACACACCATCCACTCCTGTTTTTCCCCAAACTCTTATCTGTCAACAAGCCGTGCCTTCATTACGGAGCAAGGGAATACGGGCTAAAGCGAGATGTCTTCCATCTGTCCACAGCCATTATGCTTCCCATTAGATGGGACATCTTCATTTCCACCGGGAGAGATGTGTGACCGGATTGAGCTGACTCCTGTTCACTGATGGAGAGAGACAATAGACTGTCAGGTGTCCGGTCCCATTCACGCTACCCACCCATCCATTTTCATTAGGCGTGTCAAGAAGTGGACGGCATATTTTCTATTGCACTTCCACACATAATTTGTTCCAAATACGAGGGCTGCCATCAAAATGTGACAGCTCGCATCTAGAAAGGGGAGCAGGCGGGAGATTGAGTGGCTGCATGGTCGCCTTTTTTGGGAAAAGCCTCAACAACAAATGCCCGCCAATGATTCCGTTAAACAATTTTTCATCTCCTGAGATTCATTGTTGGCCCAGAAGTGTCATTTTGCCACATTATATGCATTTGTCATCTATTTGAGCAGGATGACACAGAGCAAATACAATTTATTAATCTGTGCTGATGGAAATTAAAACAAAGTTAAGGCACAGCTGTAGCACGACCCACCAGTTTTTCAAATTAAATAAAATATTTTACTAACCTTGCTTCTAAGAGTGAAAAATGACCTCTGAGCATTTGTCCCTTCTTCAAAATAATATCAGCAGTGTGAGCCATGACAACAAATTATGAAACAACAGATTCAATAAACAATTACCCTCGTTACACATTCATGTACCCATGAAATCAATACAGGCCCACTGTAGCTCTGCTGGGAACCTACTGACACTTGGAACCCTGTGCCATAACTCCCTCATGGCATCGTGACTATATGTCACATATCACTGTCATTTTCAGAATAAGTGGGGCTGTTCAGAAATTCTACATGTTCTGTAACAGATTTCATGGTAAAAGCTTTACACAATTTAAAGTATAGTAGAGTCTTGAAATAATTTAGCTTTTTTTACCCCAGTAGCTATGTTTGTAAAAAGTATAAACAATAAGAAAAATGTTGCTGTGAAGTCAGTCAGCTGTGGCCTAAAACAGAGCACTGATATTTGAAGGCCTGTATTTGTTTACATGACACAAATTTGCATCATGGAAAGCATTTCATTTGCTGAAGCAGTTCGTGCTCTGTGTTGAAACATGTGCCGACACCTAAAGTTAATCTACTGAACTATCTTTGGAAGTCAAACAAAAGTTTAAGTTTAATTTCGAAGAGAGAGCTTCAGTTAAAAGAAATATATTTTTAGAAAGATATTTCTGGAAGCATCTTTTTAGTCCCAATGGACATTAGAGGAAAGGCTATGTCTAGAGACAATTGATTCTTGCTGTCTGTTTGTCTAAATTTTAATTCAGAACACAGGGGAGGTATTTTTGACACAAACTTGGTAAGTTGCATTGTATCAACATCAATATCAACATGCTTTGTTTGAGTTGTGCCTAAAATGAGTAAAGCTGCATTTATTGATTTTTATGGCCACTCTGGGGCAATCAAAGCAAGATGAAAACTGAGTATCTGAATATTACAACCTTGTATCATAATCCAGCTGTTTGCTTACAGAAACATTAGCATTCTTTGGATGTTGTAATTCTGTTCACATGTTAACAAAAAGTTTAATATTTGCTTTCTTTGTAGCTCTGTTTTGGTTTCCTCCAAATCTTTAGAAGCTTTAAGGTGGAAACTTACTTTGTTTGTGTGTTGTTTGGTGTTAAGCAGGATGTTTGTCACGGTTCTTAGATACCAACGATAAGTTCTTAGATAAAACAATTTGATGGTCTAAAATAAGAACAAAGAGTTAAAACAAGGCTTAAAAACTTCTGTAAATGTGAGAGAAAAGTCAGTCATAACTCTGTGTGGGTTTGCAATCAAAGCAACACATTTTGTATCACATTATTCAATTCAATTCAGAGTTAATACGAAAATATTGATTTGTGCAGCTTGAAAGCCAACAGATTTCACAACTGAAAAGTCGTCCATCTTGCATAAGCCTTTGTATGCAAGCAGATGTAGCAATCATGATCTACTCAGTGGACTGATCATTAGAATAGTGTGTCAGTCCTGCTCAGTGCAGCTCAGATCCTGCTGTTTGACTACAGGGTCTCTCAGACACATTATCCACACACATTTAGCAGACAACTCTCAATCTAATGACTCTCTGTGCACTCGCTCAAAGTCATTTTGCTGACACATATGCACTCAACCCAATTAATATGCCACGACTGCACATGACTGCCTCTGACTGGAAATCAGATATCGGCCCTGCTAATTTGAACAATATACACAGCAGCGCTACACATGACAGCCACTTCCAGTTGCTGTCACAGATGTATTGACCAGCACCAGAGCAAGAATACAAAAAGCTCAATACAAAGCATGGTGTGCTGAATTTCTGAGGCACTTCACTGACTTGTCATGGTTAATTTTTAGTTGTTTTTTCTTATTATTTTCAGTGACATTTCTGCTCTGCTGGACAGCGACAGTGGGGAGTGACAGCAGAGATGGAACAGAGGGGAGGGATGACATGCAACAAATGTCACGAGAAGGGGACATGTCACATACCTCAACAAACTGTCAGGACGCCCCATTCATGCTTATTTTTATGCAGAGGGCGAACAGACATTCTGCATAGTTTGATTCCTTTCAAACTTTGTATTCAGTTTGATTTGCATTTTCTTCTCTGAAAGCCAGACTCTTTTTCTAACCTGTAATTTACTTTGCCTTTCAGCTAACAAAGTACAGTGGGGATCATAAAATTTACCTTTTGCTGGGGTGATGATAAGAATTATTAAAGTAGGCCAAACTAAACCCACTATCACAACTCAAGAGATATTTGCATTTTAGAAATATACAGAACAGCCACATAAGCTGCAGCATTATGTCTTGTAATAACTTTGCAATTAAAGGTCATGATCTTGAGAATGTACATTCATAATAGATGATTTTGTGATGTGATTTTTATACCTGAGTGCCTTTATGTAGCTAAGATAGAAAAGTAGTTTTCTATTTTACAGTCATGGTAACTATGTGAAGCTAAAAAGTCAGTATGCTAACATGCTTACTAATGACAATGAACATGCTGATGAAACATTCGCCTAACTAGCATTGTAGCTGGCTAACCTTTGTTAATTAGCACTAAGCACTACATTAAAATACAGGTTCAAGGCTGATAGAAGTGTCATTAGTTTTGCAGGTATTTGTTCATTAACCAAACGATTAAAATTCTATACTGATGATGGCACTACAGTAAAAATGAAGGGATCACCAAAGTTCTTTCCAAATTCCATGGCAATCCATCTAGTAGTTCTTTACTCTATTTCACTCTAAACGTAAAATTTTTAACTTCATAGTGGCACTTGAGAAAAGGTCAGGAGATCACCACCTGCTGTCTACAAAGTAGGCATATTTTTTTTACTCACTGGTCCTACACAGCAAGCTCTTGTTTTGATCAATGCAGTTATCTGCTGTGGCTCCATTTAGGCTTGTCTCTCAGCTTAGTGTCTCACTGACACAACTGCAACCTGAAGCTTTATATATGCTTCAAATCTATTCTTCCAACAAAACCTGCAGAAATGCTTGTTTGATGACCAATAAAAAGGTACTAAATTCATAAATGTATCTACATTTTCAACCAAAGCTATTCATTATTTTAAACTTAACGGGTCTCTAGTCCAGGCTTAATTTAGGTCAGGTTTCTTTGTTAGAGCGGGGTTGGATAGAACTTTGCTCATATTTACTTTGCTCACTCTCTACCCTCCTTCCACAGACTCTCACCAAATGTCAGTCATACAGTATGCACTAGTGTTGACGGGAAAATAGATCAAGAATACTGACATATCAAAGAAAAACTGCTCACTGTATGGAAAGTTTGAGTGCTTCTTTGCTGCTCATTGCTCTGACTTATAATACACATTTGAACTGTGTGGGTAAGATGCAGATGGTAAAATTGTACAAAGTATCATGGCCATCCATTACACTGTGATTTATTTCTGGAAGTAATGAATTGATGGACAGACGGAGAGACCGACCTAGCCATCCGCTGAGCCACACTGCTACCATGCCAGAGATTAGTGTCAATTAGTGTCATACAGTACATTTAAATCCAGTCCAATTAATCAACTTCAGTCTAAGTGCATTACATATTGGACAGATGTTACTTTCAGTATACTCAATCGCCCTCACTTCAATCTGTCAAGGTTGGAGGTCCAAAGTGGTCCAGAGAAAAATTTCTTCCATCACTTAACTGTCACGTAGCAGGGATTAAATACTGCATGATATGTGAGTTTGTATCACAATAAAGTTTGGATACTATGGATATAATGCCTGTTTCATACCAGAATAAATTATTGGATCATTAGATTTGGTGTAGTTCAGATGTGTTAACAAGAACAACCTTATTCATACTAAACACTTGCATTATAACTGTACTCAGTGACCTAAATGATCCACTGTGTGGTTACCTTCGGAAACTAAAGTACTCTCTAATTACTGATGGATACTTTCTGAACCTTCTTGACCTTGAAAGTTTTTAATGTCTTTAAAAAAAGCACATTGGAAATGAAGAATGTATGTCAGCCACCAACTCTAATGTAAACACATCTGCTTCAGTATTCAATGCTCCTAGCTGTTGCTTTATCCCACACAGTAGAAAGAGTGATAAAGTCCCAAAAGGGATGGAGGTCAGGGTAGACTGATAGGTCACACACATGACTGTCCTCCAAGGGACCAGAGTTTAAGACACATACAAAACCAAAGGTGAAGCATAAAGTGCCAAACCAGTGACCTTTTCTTAACCAAACCAATGAACATATCTTATCAGGTCAGTTCTTTTTAAACTTTTTTACAGATTGAAGTCTAGAATTTCAGACCAAAGAAAACTGACCTTGAAATTTAAAGGGCTATATTTTCATACCAAGGCACATCAAGTTTAAACCAGGTCCACATTCAGTACAGCTTATAAGGGTATATTTTAATGGCTTTGGTAGGCAAGAGTGCTTATGAACAGACCTATCCAAAATTCCCCATATGTGTCCTATTTAAACCAGGACCAGTTGTTATTTTCAAGGTACAACGCAGCAAATTTGAGAAAAAATTTACTGTGCAGGTTTGCTGGACAACTACATATTGGGCCTCTCTTACATTAGTAATTAAAAACAAGATTTTTGAATTCAAACTTTTGATTTAGTGAATCATGCAAAAAAGCTATCTGACTAAAATCTATTTATTTGGATGTGAATTAGGCAGTTGGTGTGCATTGTTAAGCAGCAGCAGGTAAGTACAATTAAATTGCAGTTAAAATTGCACATAAATGAACAACAAATCAAGAGCTTTTTGAACTACTCATCTGGTTTACTAATCTACCCAGCTGTGCAAGGCCATTGAGTGATAACAGCAGTGAGATTCAGCAATGCAGCAGTTACGAGACAACCACCACAAAACACGATTGATCCATAATTCAATCCAGAAATGAGACAAAACCTGGCAAGGTAGTCAAAGGTTCAAAGACATACAACAGACAGTGACCAGAAACATGCTCTCTGCTATATGTTCCATGTAAGTATAACACTCAAAATATGATTAAAACGGGATATGATGCACAACCTCAACATTAGCTTGCACGTAAATGGACTCAGTGGAGCACACAGTGAAGCATGCCTTTTAGTAATTTCATGGTCAGGGAAATGTATCGAAAGTGCTGTGTCATGAGAAAAGTTTGTGGAGCTGCAAATATAAAGCCATTTAATTTAGAGCATATGTATAACTGTTAAGATAATAAAATTTCAGAATTTTTACTTTAAGTGGAATTTGCCAAATCAAAAATATAAACTGTTGTTGAAGAGCTTCTCGTCATGTTCATGGATCTTTCTCATAAAGGAACCAGGCCAGTGTTTCACACAGTGCTTGCAAAGACACTCCCCACATGTCCATGGCTAAAAAAAGCCCCCTGTGAAGGTTTCATGTAAGCAGGTTCCAGATGCTGAAGGAAAATAGAGCAGACAGTTAGCTAGCCAACAGAAACAACTGACACTGCTGTCACGGACAGGATGATGGTTGAGCTCTATGGGAGTTGGAGCAGGACTTTACACAAAAATACAGCAGGCAGGTGCTTCATTTCTTAGGACATTTTCTTTAAGGGGTTCAAGCTTTGATAGAGGACGATGGTGCGTCTGTATGTTTGCACACTAGCATGAGAGGCCACTATGACACAGACAATAAAAGTCAGTCAAAGAGACAGTAAAGTGTTGGAATGGCTGGAAGGGAGGTTTTAACTATGAGCCTTTACCTAAGCATGACTTCAGCCTGTGGACTTTGGAGCGGCCCAAGTTTGAATTAAATTTTTCTCATCTTAACGGTCAGAAGTATAAGGGAGATTTCCTGGAAAACATCTGCAGCGTGTTAGGCAGCAAACTATGGCAGTATTTACACAGCTAGATCAATAGAATTCTGCAGGGAACACTTCTCTATGACCCGCACTAACAGATGGTGTAGTTCTGTCACAAGGTCAGTGCTAGTTGGTCAATACATCTCATTCTTAGCTCAGATCAATCCACTAATTAGGCCATCTGTGTGTGGAACTAGCATAGTCATGATACCAGGATGTTCATTATGATTCTGATCTAGCTTCTGATGGCTAGTGTGATAATTACTTAACTGGACAGAGTGCTGAAACAGTAGGTTAAATGTGGTGTAACTGATTATAGTAACCAGTAACAGATGTGTGACTGTCCTATTTATCTCATACATTTTTGTTTATTTCCTGTGGCCTTGGGGTTTTTCTGTGTGATGACAGGTGCCAGGGTAAGGGTTAGGTTTGTTGCAGTATTAACAGTTAGACATGAGGTCCTCATTTTTTATGATAATTAATTACAATTGTTTTTTTTGTTTTGTTTTTTTATATTACAGAAAAACAGAGTGTAATCTTCTTTTGGCAGTTTTCCCGTTATAAATCTTTTCAGATTTTTTTAATTTGACTAGAAAAAAGCATATTAAAAAGCATGTGTTCTAGTTTATAATCCTACTTCATGTCTTGCCAAACTTTTTTTTTCTTTTTATCTAACAAAGATCCTAATTAAAAGAACACATATCGTCTGGACAAATGAACCTATGCAACTCTTCCTTCAAAGGCAGCCCAGCGGTGGACACACTCCTTCTGCCAACAGAAAAACTGCTCCATGTGTGCAAACCAGCAAAAAAATGGGGCTGCATTGCTCACAGGTCATGTTATATCCAAAAGTCATGACACACTTGTCACAATATTCATTTCACCTTGCAAAACGCGCACTCATATTTGAGATTTAGCTTAAGACAGGCGTACGAGATGTGAGTGTGTAGCACATGGAATCGTTTTCACGGTCCAGAAACATTTAGTTTTTCCCCCTCTTATTGTGGGCTCAGACAATATTGTCTAGTTACTCAGCAGCTGTCATACTGAGAGATAGCGAGGCGGGGAATGTGAGTGTTGAACAGCTTCTTTATGGCAGTATATTGAGATAGTACACCCACACATGTACGCACTCCTCCTGGTTAAATGAAAGCCACATAATGCAGCCTGATAAACAATACATTTTGCAGCGGGATCAGTGCTGTAATGACAGTGTAGGCATGCAATGAGCCTCTGACCAGGAAAGAAAGGGCATTAAAATGCATTGAGGCACAAATTCACCGTGCATTCAGATAAATAATCTTGAATAAAAGAGAATAAAGTGTGTGCCCTTGGTTGGTGTTTCTCACTCTGCACAGGCTAATCGCTAACAGGCGAGCTGCTGAAACGAGCCAATGTGGATCTTGATGTAAAAAAAAAGCCCCAGGACTAGACTTTTATTCATACTACATTCTACATTCATCTCGGTGGCAACAATGTGATGTCGCTAAGTTACAATTCAAGATTTTTATTACAGATAAACAGCTCGAACTGATGCAGTTCATAAAAAAAGTATTAAGAATTTATGTTGCGGTATTGAGTGTTGAGTGGGCCACATGTCAGGTTTTTTAGCACCTCGTTAAAAGTCAAGCACAACATGAATTATGCATGGGTGGAATATTGTTCCTCTGCCCTCGTTGTGTTTCAGGGGATATTGTTGGGTGCAGCGACAAATCTAAGAACCACTTGAGCTGTTCCATTTAGGAGCAGTTTACATATATAAAAAGGGCTATAGGCGAATTAGGATCACACACATGAATAACCCAGGAGGAGCGTGAAGAATTTGTCATCGGGGGGGTGAATAGTGACTGCTTGGAAACGTCTGCGGTTTGCTTAGAGGAAATGGAGCAAAGCCTGCAGTAAACTTGAACAGCTCTAAGTCTGATTTGAGATCTCCTTGCACTCTGTAAATCATGTCGCTGAGAACTGCTTGAATCTGGCACTCAGTAAATCACACTCCCCCTCCCAGAAAAGTTCAAGTTTGGAGGTTAAGCAGCAGACAGGGTCCCATGATCCTCAGGGTCACTTCTGGCTTAAGGGAAAGCTTGCCCAAAAAAAGTCTTTAGTGGGGTGCTTGGAGGAGAACTTAGTGAATTTCAATTTTCAGAATTGATATAAGATGGATTATTTGTGATAACAGAGGCAGAGGAATGTGGCAAAGACAAACTGAAGTCCTTCCTCACAGCAATGCTGTATTTCACCTCTGAAAAATTTAGCTTTTTCAAAGTGTTCTCCTAATTTAAAATGCAGGTTGTGTTACACTGAGCCATTTCAGAATGGATGGTTTAGTTTTATGCTCTACCAAAACCAATCACACACACGTAGATGTATTGTACATGTGTTTACACTGTCATATTCTTTTGCCCATGCTGTGGAATGAATGCAGGAGTATGATGTGATCCTAAGAAAATTATGACTAGTTACAACTTTTATAACTCCGACATATACATACTGTTTGTTTGTTTTTCAGGGGGGGGGGTTTACACTGTTGGCCTTAATTTTCTTTTCCAAATAAATTTAATAAACTTTTCAACAAATATTTTGAGGCCTTTATTGTAGCCGGTGTAAAGAGAAAACAAGGACTGACGTGCAGTCAGCCACCAGCATGCCTTCAACCTTTTTTCAGCAGAATTTACCAAGATATCAGTAGGTACTTATAAGTACAATTATATCATAACTGACAGAATCCATGTCCAGTGTTTTGTAAATAAAAAACAAATGTAATGTGTTTTTTAAAAGCATCAGCAATATAGAGTCACTTCTGGCAAAAACAACCATTCATCTTACCACATACCTTTAAAGACCATGTCATGTATTCTGACAGTTCAACAGCAGCCACAACTGCCACATGCAGCAATAACATGATTTTACAGGGCAATACTGTCATGTTGGATTTATCTCTATTTTCAGAAAGTCTTTTCAGTCAGTTGCTGACACCATCTTTGGGCACCATGACTAAGAGCAAGTGGACAGGGGCCATAAGCAGAAAAAAAACCCTCCTGGTGAGGTACAAATAGTAAATTGACTGCATTTGTATAGTGCTTTTCTAATCTTTGGACTACTTAAAGCACTTTACAGCACAAGTCAGCATTAAGCCATTCATGCTCACATCCACACATTAATGGCAGGTGGATGCTATGCGTAGTGCAAACCATCAGGGACTCATACAAACACATTAACACACCAGTGGAATAGCCATTGGAGCAATATGAAGTCCAGTATCTTGCCCAAAGACACTCTAACATGCAGACTAAAGGAATTGGAAATCAAACCATTCACTGTCCAATGACTCTGTCCAAGTGACCTGCTTTACCTCCTGAGCTAAAGCCTCTAAAAAGGGATGCTAAATTCTTTTTATAATTAAACCCATTAAAGTGTTATCTTGCCAAAATATTATGCAACTACAAGTATACATCTGTATACGAGTAACTGTATTATCAGTTTTATGGTATGGGTGTATTTATGTTTCCATGGCCACAACTTAGCCTGAGAAAAAAGCTTAATCACTGTTGCACTTGTTCTTTGATAAAATAGTCTGGTCTTAATCCCAGCTCCTCAAATACTGACCCTTTGTTATGCCACTTGACATTTTATATAGGTATTGATGGTAGCCTATAGCATCTGTTTGAGATGCACCTGGCATTTAATCAACACCAATGTAATCACATTTGCCTCAAATATCAAAACATTCATAGCAACTGATTCCCCCAACACAGTAGAGTGAGCAAGGCCTCAAGAGGGACAAATATGAGGGGTTGGGTAGTGACGACCACACACACAACTAGAGAGGACTCAGAGGACTAGAGACCAAGACTTGTGCGAAACCAAAAGTTAAACCTTAAGTGTTTAACCAAATATCTTTTACGTTGGTTTAGTGCGTAGAAAAACTATGTGGAGAGCTTTCCCTAAACCTTACCAAGAACTTTTGGTACATAAATCTAACCAAACAGTGACTGTTTCAAAATGTATACTACATGTTTATAAAGGCTTTGTGGCAGGAAAGCTTTGCACATCAGACAAAGAGACACTGAATGAGCACTATGTGCATCTGTATCAAATTCCAAGGGGTGTGACAAAAGCAAAGATAAGTGACACACTGGGATGAGAATGTGTTGCAATAAACCACTGTCCTCCATAATGACTGCTTACTTTACAACCATCTATGGGATAATGTATGGCACTTATCTTGCCAAGGCCAAATTCTCTGCCTCAACTATTTATGTATTTGCCTTGCAATTCTGATCTGCTCCTATATTTTAAGGGTGCTACACTCAAGTTTCATGAAAATCTACTGAGAGATCAACAAACAACCAACTGAACCAGAGACATAACCTTCTCTGTAAAGGTAATAACTGTGTAAGAAGAGAAAAACTCAGTCAGGACTGATTTTAGCAAAATGAATTCAACTCTCTATTTTTTAAGATGGAGACTGTTTTTCTTTGAGCTTCTACATTGATTTACTTGAAATAAATCAGAAGAGAGATGAAGACGTAGTCTGTTTTTTTTTGTTGTTTCAGTTTTGACAATAGCGGTTTAGAAAGCAGCACTAACAAACTAATGTTGATGGAAATGCTTTTGACACATTGACAGTGGTGTTACATATCTCCCAACAATGTGGACATGATCTCAGCTGTGCTTGGTGATGAGTCTGAGGAATGCGACAGAGACAGACTTGACTCTTTTCTCACACCTGCAGGATGTGACCATCTATCTTTTTACTCAAGAGTCTTCCTCTGAGAAGTTATGTGAAGTATCTTTGAAGTGTGATGCTAGTTATCAGCGGGATACACTATCTGGTGTGTATGACATGGATTTATACACTTTTAACACTGCATTTAAAGTCATGAACTTTAAGAGAGCAATGACTTTCATATGTAGAGTCATTTGTATACATGCTTGTGAATTTTCCAAACAGTGTGTTGCAGGTTTACCAGACATACATTATTTCACTTTAACTGCAGCAGTAAATGCATCAATCTTCATATAAGCAGGGAAGAAGAGAATCGGTTTCTTTTAAAAAACGGAGAACATTTCATGAGGGAAAAGGTTCTATTAATATTACATGAATTGCTGTGTAAGGTAAGTGAATTGCATTGACCCTCTCAACTCGATCACACTCAGCATCATGGTGCTTTTTTTTCTGAGGATGGATGCTGATAGAAAGAGACGTTCCTGTCTGCCTGTGTGTGGCACATGTGTTTGGTCATGTGCCCAAATACCAGAAAAGCACAGAGCAAAACCCTGCTTTGCATTGCAAAACAAAAACACTGCTTGTCAGTTTGGATATAGGGTGGGAACATTGAGGCGGTGGGGTGGGTGGCGTGGGGCTTTGCCAGTTGTCAGCGATGTCAGAGCCCATCTCGACAAATCATTTGTGTCAGCTGAGGGATGGAACGTGAGGCTCTGTTGTGGTTTTGAAGTACAGATCAATGTCAGGCGTGAAGTACCAGCTTGGTGCTCGGAGAGGGAGAATGATGGTGGGGAGTTAAAGGACTGGGGAACCTAGAATTTAAATGACGTCGACTTCATCCCCTGGTTGTTCCCTTGCAGACCTTGTTGTCTGAGACCATTGAGAGCAGCAGCGACAGTGCTCCGGGGGAGAGAGGTGTCCGATTTCAGGCGCTTGGCCTGTTGTTTGGGAGCCTCGGAGCGCATGATTTCAGGGTCATGGGCTCACGTCTCAGGAGGGCCCCAGCTGCCTCCCTGCTGGCTATGATCCCCCCTCGACTCACACACACACAGACACAACCCACACACACTCTGTCTGCACCTTAACCAGGCAGCAGGAACTGACGTGATTTGTTTTTAGGATTAGACTGCTGGGATGTTTACAGCTGATATATCTTGATACATCAAATCAAAAACCCTGGATTTTTTTTCTTTAAAACCTATTTTTCTCATCATTAACATTCCTGTTGTTTGAACGTTGATGCACTTAATTCAGTGTTAACCAAAAGTTGGCTGATAAACAGCACAATTTTTAAGGCAAGCAGCTGTTAAATTTGAGTCCCCTCTTGTATCTCCGTGTTTGTTTGTTGTGTGTCATCTGGGTTTGATTTTCTTACATCAGTCTCATCAATGCAGTGCTGTACAGCAGCCAACTCTCACATGGCTCAGATTTCAGAACCTCTCAGCTGCACACGAATGCACCATGACTCAGCATTTGATTTTGACTGTCAAATGAACAACCCAAACAACAAAATGGGTCATTTATGGAGATCCAAATTTAAAGCTCTGCAGAGCTAGTTATTAGATAGGGATGTTAAATTATGTAAGTGCACAAACTCAACAAAATATATGAAAAGATATTTTTTATTTTTTCTACATTTTCATGTGGAATTATAACCTATTGTACATATAAGTGAGTTTTTTTGCCTTTTAGTTTTTTTTAATTCAGTGCTTCTTAAAACCCCCAAGACTTTTTTCTCTGACCTTCTTAAAACAAATAAAACTGGACAAATTTGAGAAAGAACAACAATATATAAAAAATGCATTTGCTCTGCTTTGATTTGCATCATTCCGTCACACTGAGGTTGAGAACATTGCAAGTGAGCTATCATCTGATCAATATACAGTTAATTAGCCTACATTAACATTCACAGCAGCACTTCACTTCTGTGTCAGTTATGCAAAAGGTGTGAATTTCTTTATGTGAGGAGCACAGCGACATCGTGATTGATAATTATTAGCAAATGCTAAATAGAGTACAGTGATTGCACAGTTTCCGCCTACTTACCATTTTCATGCAACCAGCATAAAGAAATGTCATCCAGAGTCACCACTTGCTTTGAATCCAGGTAACCGTAAGTTTGTGCTAATGTAGCAAACAATGGTATCCATAGAGACAAATATTATTCTGTCCCCAGCAAATGCAGATAAGTGGCTATGAATGTGTATGTAGCAGTAATTACTTGTCTTTAGTACTTTGTAACTTCTGTATATATGTATGTATGTACATGAATGAACATGTAGCCTCTTATTTTCCCTTATTTATATGTCAGTGGTTCTTGAGAGCAAATCTGTTAAATGAAAGAGAGACTTCACTAAATGCACCCAGTACTGCAATACACAGAATGAGATTAGATTTTATACATAAAAAGACGCATATATGACTTTGCAGGGTTCTTTGATATTAGTTGATAACTATTTTAATGTGCATCATGTCCAATACTATTACCAGACAGTCTTAAAATAAATGTTTCAACATGGAACTATTTATGGACAGAATGAATACAGGTTGTCACACAGATAACATCCTGACGCCAGAAAGCATGAATACCAGTGAATATATTTTTGAATAAATAAATAAATAAATGAAAATAATAGCAAAGAAAACAAGAAACTAAAAGTACAGAGCAAAAACAATCAATTAGTATTAGTAGCCATACTCTGGTTGAGTACCTGCAGGGCTGATAAGGGACAATAGAAACATGAGGAGATAGGTGTAGAAGTCCAGGTAACTGCAGGGTAAAAATGGAGGTGGGTGGGGCAGTCATGTGATGAGGAAAGGAGTGAAAGTCCGGCTTCTGGTGGATAAGTGAAGAATTGCATGAAAGAGAATATGGATACAAGGTGGAGACAAGGAAACACACCGTTACATGATCTCTTTAAACTAATAGACTTTATAGTTTTACTACAGGGCAAGTTTTTTCTAAAAAAATGACATAATTAGGTAAAGTAATGACAAGTAACAACATAGTTACACAAAGTTTTAGTTATAGCAAATGTTTTTATTTTTGTATTGATGGTAGTGATCTGCCTTCATAGTCAAAGGCAACAAACAAATGTAAAACCCCATCCATCCAAAACTTTATTTTGCTTATTGTGATTTAAAATATATGTATGTGTGTATATATGTATATATATATATATATAT
>JAQMCX010000023.1:1616746-1641086 GCA_029814765.1 Acanthurus leucopareius
CGCGACTAATCGCGATTAACTCCAGGATTGGGGTGCGATTAATCGAGATTAAAAAAATTAATCGATGCCCACCTATAATATATATACATATATATATATATGTACACCAGGGGATTTTTGACATCACAAGTAGTCAAGCTATTAGTGGCCCAATGAGCGGCTCACAGGAGTTAATTGGAAACATGTGAGGAAATACAGTTTACCTCTTTTACTGCATTTTGTGCTCATCGTGTGTCCCTCAGCCAGCGCTGACTTGTCCTGCGTGCCACATTTTAAAGATCTAAAGTGCACTAAACAGTTTGAACCTTTGACCTTTAACATTGACGCAGTGCCGCTGTGTGGCTGCCAAGAAGGACATTTAGTCTCACTCTCTGATGAGTCACTGTTTTGTCAAACTCTGCAATGTTCTGATTCTTAGCATACTGTCACTCTCATCATGCTAAATAACTGCACAGGGCATGAATAAAAAATTAGAGAGGGAATATCTAATCTGTGGGCTATGATCAGAAAAAAAGGTAGTTGCTTTTTAAAAGATAAATGTACTAAAAAAAAATTTTAAAAGCTGCATGACTGATGTCAAAAATTATGTGATACATTTTTATTGGCACACCCAAACCTTATTTTTGTGATGGTTCAATCAACAAAATAATAATACTACGGAATACTACAGAAAAAAATACAAAATACTTAACAGTTTGTAAAGCAAGATAATATTCAAAACCACTGATATAATTTTCAAAGAATAAATGCAAGCATAAAAAGTAAAAAGCACACACTTTTCTGAAATTTCAAGTTCAAATAATTAGAAAATTTGTTTTAAAAGTCCAAGTATAAACACAATGAAGCTTTTAAGGTGGACTAGTAGGTATCCGTGTTTTTGTGCTTGGTATGATTATGTAATCCACATTCATTTACTAATGTATTTTATCAGACAAAAGTGTAAAAATCCTTTAATCCTGAAGTAACAACAGATGGTAATCAGGGCATCTGACTAAACATCCATTCAAAAAAACAACTGACCTGGAGGGAACTGAAGGTTCGCTTATGGACATTCAATTGAAACTTTGGAGCCTCACACATCTTTGTTTGTTAAGCTTTGTTTAATATGCAGCATGAATTTTAGAGACAGTTAACACATTGAGGGTACTAGCAACCCTTTTTCAATTCCTTATGAGAGTCTAAAGAAATGTCTAGTTTTCCAGAGATTGATATAAAAGTATTTTTCTGACCAAAACAGACAACCTAATAGGCTTGAGTAACAGAATGAGGTCAAAACAACATTACCTGACAACACTGTCCAAATGAGCCAATACTACATGCTGGGATAAACAAATTGATATGGATTCATTCCCATCTTTCTGCCTCTTATTTTATTATTAATGCCTTATTTTATTGTTATTTATGCCTTTTGATTGGCAGCATAAGGAGGAAGAAAGGAGAGTAGAGAAGTAGAGAAGGTGAGAGAGAGTGAGAGATAGTGAGAGAGATAGTGTGATCCAGGTGAGAAAATGGATAGGAAGTCCAGACCTCATAGTTAGAATTCCATGTCAGCTAATGATTTGCCTTTATTTATTGCAGTGGACTCAACAGTGATTTCACATTGCTATGCAGTATACACTGATACACTGTAATCATTGTAGATTTTTTCCAACCCTCTCTTAATACTATTTAAATTATAAATACTCTGTTTGATTGCTCTACATACTGTAAGAATGTGTGACACTTTTCAGCTGCCAACATTTCCAGAGTGAAGATGAAGGGGAAAAGGACAGAGAGAGCAGGAAAACTAAGTAAGAAAGTAGAGAGATAGCTAAGTCAAGATTGTTATAGTTGCAAAATATTAACTGTTTATCTGAGGGAAAAAAATCCATTCTCATAAGACTTTCACATATAGCCTGTGCAGGGTGTCCTCCTTAGGGTTTGGTCCTGGTCTCCTCTTGAAAAAGTAGAGAAATGCAACCCTCAGAGAGTCTTATTTACATGTGTGTTAGCTGATAAGCCGGCAGCAGACATAAGTCAGAGATTTGTTGAATGATGTGTAAACCCCTGCAGCTTCGCTGTGGGGACAGGACTTTAGGAGCACTATGCACAAGGCTAATGTTAAGCTAGCTGTTGATGATCAGTAAATACAAAACGTAGGCTGCCTGTTCAACTGTTGATTATCGAGTCATTTTCTGTTCCTTTTATTTCTCTACATATGTAAGTGTAAAGGATTTATAGTTAAAATCAGCTTTGACAGAGCAGGGCTGAGTACCAGAAGCAAGTAACCAATATCTAATAACTGTTTTTGCTGTTAGCAGTTAGCAGTTTGCTTTTTGTTTTGTTTTGTTTTGTTGTGTTTTGTTCTGTACAGATACTGTTGGATTTCAGAGCTGTGATCGAAGGTGATGCTATGAGGCAGTGACCGTGAATCAAAACAGTAAAAATGTCAGGCTGGTCAACAGTGAGCTGAAACTATGCTCTGTGAAGCCGAAGCCCTCTTTTTCTATGAAGGCCTCTTTTGTAATGAGTAATTGATTTCAAGTAACAACACTGAGGAACAATATGACATTATCATTTTGGAAGGGGCTGATGGGGTTGTTGTTTTTTTTGGCTTTGAAAAGTTATTTTCCAAAGTTTAAAAGGAATAAAACTCTATTTCACCCACAGAACCAAAGATTGTTTTCAATCCAAAAACTGCAAAGAGGAAAGCAGTACAATTTGGTACCATGATATGCTACTGTTGAAATTCTACTCTAATTAGCTAGTTTACTTGTCCCATCGTGAAACTGTTAAATTAAATCCTTGTAAGCAGCATAAGAAGGCTGCCAGGGTTCTTACAGCTCATTGTACACCAATGAAAAATGATAAAATAATTAACATCCATTTAGGATGCGCAATTTATAGATTCAAAGAGAAAATGAATAAAAGGCAGCACTAATGGTGACAATATGACTATAAAACATGTTATATAGTTGCCCAGGCTCTCCAACAGTGTCCAAATGTTCAATAATATCCTTAAATACGGCACAAAACACCAACAGTTATGCAGTTCAGCAGCAAAGTGATGTCTTCATTAAACCCTGGAAAGTCATATTACTGTAAGTCATAACTCTGCTTTTCCCCTTGCAGCAACTGAGTACATAATTTCACCCTCATAAATGATGTGGGGGTCCCCACCGCTCATCTGCGGCAAATGAATGGTTGCCTAGATGAAGACACGCAGCAATGAATATGCTAGAGCCATTACTCTGTCTCACTGTGACCTTTACACACGGGATGCTAGCGAAACATATGTTCTCTAACAAGAATGCTTTTTCTGCAGCTCCTATTTATCTCTTGGGTCTCATAAAGTTCTAGCCTTTGTTGTTTATGGTGACCCTTAGCTTCTCAAGTCGGCTCCTATGACAGTGAATTTTGTTGCCTCATTATGGTGATAAAATAAAAAGTGAAGCCAGAACTTCATGTCCTTGCTGAACTCATGTTACATTAGTATTCAGACACTGCCTCGACTTGTGCATATAGGAAGCAAACTCAGATTTAGGCCAGTAGTTACATAAATAATTCAGCGTGCTGATGGTACTCATACTGTGAAGTCCAGGTTAAACACAAATAAAAAGATAAAAAGTGCAACCCCCCTGTTTATTACTGCTGTCGCACCATTTTCACAGGTTTTTACCTGATTTGAAGGTTATAATGATTTAAAATAATCTGTTATAAGGTGATTCAAATAAATAATTTGCATGTTGTGGATACTGAACTAAATTTAAAAAAAGATTAATAAATTATCTTTTGATACCAGATTTTTGATGCTTTTTATTATGTTTGGTAGCTGTATAACAAAACTGGTGTGGGAAAAATTACTTGTACAGTGAAATCAATTACTCATTGCACGTTTTGAAACATTTAACATAACTTAACAACTGTTACAGTATGTAGTTCTTTGTTACTTACCCAGCTCTAAAATGAAGGACCTTTTATCAACTTCAGGGCAGTAGCTATTAGTGCTATTAGTGAAAACACTGAGAAAATGTCCTCAGCCCTGTTATTGTTTGTGATAGTTTGAGACTTTATTGACCTGGAACATTTGCATTCTACACTTAACACAAATGATAATATTTTAGCATGTTGAAGTTTTCAAGCCAAAAAATACAACAATGAAAGTGTCAGAAATGACTTTAAGTACAGTGTAGCCCATCCTGGTTGTTTATTTTACCATTAGATAATGCTAAGGGGCCGCATGATAATCAACAGGATAGGAAGACTGAACAAAAATACGCTGCCATACAGAAATTACGTATTTCTATTCTATTCTTTTAATCTTTGCGTTTTCTTTCTAATTTCCGTTTTCTTTGATTAGTACATTATAATTATTCCATTGTAATGTTGAAATATACAAGCAAAAAAGTCACCCTTTGGTTGCCCTGGTCACAACTCATCCACTGAGGTCCAACAAGCTGAGATCCTAATGTCAAAGTAGGGAAGTATTGAGACTACTGACCAGCAACACCGTCACTGAAGTACTTATGGAAAAGCAACAGGATTCACATACATTCCCACTCAAAACAAACCAAGGTGACTCCTTAATTTGAGCTTAACAGTGACATAGCTATCAGCTAGCACCATATATCCCTACTCTTTTTGTGGTGGCCATCTGCTTCACCAAACTGCAAGCCCATGTGCAAGGCTATGTCCTAGTAAAGAAAAAGCACTCAACAGAGCACTGTGACCTGTGAGGTGATAGTCATATAGCAGAAAAAAATGCAGCTCTACTTTCTGGTAGCTTTCTTGCTAGCTCAAACAGTCATAAACAGCAGTTTAGAATCTCTCCAATGGCCTTCTTAAATTATCTTATTCTTTGTATGCAACTTTTGCAGAACTGCATCAGATTATTCAAAAGTAAGATGCCTAGCTAAAGAGAAACAACTACAACACAGTTTTATTCAGTGCCATAGTAGCTGTCAGAGATTCTGATGGAGACACAACAGAATCGCTGGGCAGTCATCAGCACCTGTGGTTCACATAGTTTTGTGACCAATAGTTTGTACATGTTTGCAATTGCCTGACTTCTGGGCAAAAGGAGCACTGTGCTGGAGGCTGCAAGGATCTCTATCAACGCCCTTGGGATGACCCAAACTTTATGTTTAAGATCATCATTGGTGCCAAAAGTTGGGTCAACAACTAAATTGGAGACACAGTTGTTTATACATTGTTAATGTCAAGTACTACTGTGAAATTCTAAGGAATCAAGAAAAGCATTTCATGCAAAAGACCTGATGGTAAGTGGATTCTCCAACATGTCTGCCTAGAGATTATTGGAAATGCACAGGTTTCTCCCTTGTATGGCAGAATTGGCTTCCTATGACTTTTGGCTTTTGGGGTTAAAGTCAAAAAATCCCAAGGTTCAGGTCAATGGTAAAACCACAACTACGGACGGACTAGTGGTTACAAGAACATGTGTAACTCAGGTGCTGATGATCATCAAGTGGTGTAACTAGAAATTTATTTATGTATATACTCATGGAAATTATTGCTTGAACATGCTACACGCATGTTTCAGTACAGAGCTTCGTTTGTGTGCAACAGGAACAGTTGGAATTTTTGCATTTGCAACATGTAATGGCTGAATTTGAATAGTAATCTCTTACATTGCTCATGACTGAAACAAACTTTAAGTTTTTGCTTGACATATTCAGCTTCTGTAAGTACATGCAGGAGTATGCATTTGTGCATGCTATTATCCTCCTTTCTGCTTGACTGACAAGAAAATCAACGTGATATTATCATAAATTATGGTCATTTTTATCAATAAATCCCACTCCACAGTCTTCCTTCCTTCTATAACAGCAAGCATAAAGTTCAGAGAAAGCTGCTGTAACGTTTGCAACCTCTTCGAGGTTTATGTGTTATCAGAAGGAGGAGGCCACAATTCAAATGGCGCCTTTATTAAACAGTTGAGTGGGAAAAACAGACACGTTAGAAAAAGCTGTGTTTAAATTTGTATGCTGTGAGCGTCTTTAGACAAAGGTTACAAAAATAAAAAGGAAACACACTCCCTTATCACACATTATTAATACTGACCAGATTGATATCACATAATAATAAAAGTGGACTATCAAGCTATTAGAGAAGACTAGGTAAAAAAAATGCAAGGACATGATTTGTATGCATGTCTCGTTCAAAAATGAAAGAAATGACTTTTGCTCTTCTCCTCAAGTCAACATTTTTAAGACACCCAATATTTCCTGTGCTGCCTTTAGTCTGTGATAGGAAAAGCTCCTCAGGGTGCTGTGGTTCATTCTATCTTTATTCCCCTTTGATGTCTCCATAATCAGTTAATGTTGGACTGACGTACATTAAAACACATAATGGCCCAACTTTTTTTTTTTGGACCCACAAAAGCTCAAGAAATTCGACATTTGAACTATTTGTGGAGTATACAAAATATATATACATCAAATGCATGACAAGACATGAAACAAAAAATGTTTAAATCCTCAGGAAGATTTTATGTAAAAGAAAACGTAGCCTAGGATTTTTTGTCTGTAAGTAACTGATAATTGAGGTCTTTATGAGCTTAAAAGAGTTCTGTTCTGAAGCTGATAAGATGCTCTGACACATCAGATATTCTTCTTATAATTAAGTGAGACATCAAATTCTGTTGTATTAACAAATAAAACAAACTAATTATATTAGATCAAAGGACCGAAGAGTAAAGGAGAATAAGACAGATTCCAGAGGAAGAAACAGGAGGGATATATCACAGTGAAAAGGCAGCTTTCATTCTTAATTTTTCACCCACAAATGAGAAATACAACAGTTATAAGAAGAAGTATCTCAAAATGAGCATCACTCAAACTACACTGAAGAGCCATCTGGAGTCTTATTATTTGACTTTTATTAGTAATTTAGCCTCCAACCAGTTTTGGATCTGCAAATGGGAGCAGAAAGACAGTGCACAAAGACAATAGATAAATAGGCTTATTATACTGGTAAATTTTTCATTAATAAATTAATTTGAAGAAGAAATGCAAGAGAATGTTATTGTCGTTATCTCTGACAATAAAAAGACCAGTGGATTAGTTTAATTTCTTTCAAGGCTGCTAAGATAAAAACAACAAATATAATCAAGAAAAAGAGAGGAAACAATTACAAACTGCATAAGTCCCCTATTTTTTTTTCTTCAGACTATCAGCACAAGAGGCTATGTACAAGTCACTGTCTTACTCTGCATATTCTTTTATCCACAAAAACATGTTAAATGGTTTCTACGTTGCAATGAGCCTGATAAGATCCTTAAGAGAATCCCAAACACTAATTTTTTGGGCTAATTAGAGAAACTAACTATTCTAAGGTAGCCTGAAATAAGTCAGGTCTTTAGACACATAAGAAGTGCTGAAGTCATGAGTCTTAAATTCCTAAAAGCAACTGATTTTCTTAGCAAAATCTGTTTTGGAAGAAAATGAATTGCTGCCTTGACATCAGTGTAATTGGCCACAATTATGTAAGATCTAATAAGTAAAAATAAATGTAATTGTTAAGAATTAACAAACTCACAGAGAATAATCATAAATTCTCCAGTTGCCTGTCAATCTCCATTGAGCTAATGACTTTCTTTTAGATCATTGTTTTGGTTTTCAGAACCTAAAACTCAATTATCAGTTGTATTTCCCTTTAGTTCTATGGTCTTTTCAGCATTTTTGAGCACATAATTTTGGTATTCCAGCCCAAACTTTACTGTTTAGGAAGCTTTGTGTTTCAAAGGATCTAAAAAGACAGTGAACTACCTGTCCAGCAGCAGAGAGCATGAGAAGCCAGAGCTTTTTTAACTGACATTGGTGGAGGCCGAGGCAGTGAACGTAAGATTTAAATTTAACAGGTGGCAACATCACAACCTCAAATTCATTGTAATGTTGCACCTCTTTCTGGATGTGTGAACAGATTATTTTTATAAAGTAATAAAATGTCCTTGAAAAAACAAATCTGTTGTTGCAGTTTGGGTGCAAATCAGCAGCTGATCAAGACCACAAATCTTTCCCTGAACCTGTAACTGAACATTTCTTGTCAAAAGCCCTTAACCCACTCACAGCTCTTGACATTTCTTACATTATTCAAATAATACATTTTGAAATGATTACAGATAATGATAAAAAAAAAATATTAAATTAATAACATTCATACTGTTAAATAGTAATAATAATCTCCTTCTCCAGTGTGTGGGTGTGGTTTAATCAGATATTAATGATCTGGCAAACAATCTTACCAACTGTAATCAGAGCATGATGATTCAATGTTGCCACATCCTCTTTGATGTCACAAAAACAGACCCAAAAGCAAAACTTTAACTTACATAATAAGAAATAAAAAGCCAGCTTAATTTTAAAAAGTTGAAAAGTAAACAAAAACTAAGGGACAACAACATAATAAACTAAGGAGAAAGTACAAAACCAAGTAAGTCATCAAACCAGGATTGAGAAAACATGAAGAACAGACACAGGACTGAGGAGATACACAGAAGAACTAACACATTACAGAGGATACGCAGACATTTATATACACAAGAAGGAAAAAAATAGGATACAGGTGAAACTCATAAGTCATCAAAACAACGCCAAATGAACAAAAACAGGAGGTAGCCACAAAAGCTTGATAGTGAAACCACCAAAATAAAAGAGTGAACTCAGAATGCATTCTATGACACTTAATGCCAAAAGATATATTATGTTGATTCAGGTTTTTCCAAAAGAGCCACACCCACTTTGAACCCGAAAAAAGACAAAAACACAAATACAGAAATCTGTCAATTTACCTCCATTTATTACTTCAGTTATTTTTTATATGGAAGCCATTGTTTGAGGGGAGAGTTAGAGCCAGAATACATACGAATGCCAAATAAACAAATGTGTTGTCATGATGAAGTCACTTGCAGATATTGCAGGGACATGATGAAATTTATATTCCTCACTATCTTGCTCTATAGTTTCTTCTTACAGGAAATTCCTAACATCTGTGGTAATAAACATGACTAATCACTTGCACCTAAGCTTGTCCCATGATATATGCCTTCTGAGGCTACGCTGCAAGCACAGCTAGTTGTTGCTCATCCGGTTGATTTGGTGCACAAACATCAGACTATTTCACCCAACTATCCCATTTCATTGATTATTCATCATCAAGTCCCCTACCCCTTACCCCAAACGCTCTGTATGTGCTGCATGCAGATCCTTGCAGGACTGACCTATATTGCATTACAGAGCAGAGACAGTGGTTTGTGTTTATCAGCAGGGCAGAGCTGGATTTGAACGCTTCCCCACTGTGACCTCATCCTTATGACTGCATCCTCACCCCATTATCATGAAGTGACCTAGATTTCGACAAACTCCTAAGCGGAGGGGAAGAATTGCTCTTCGGCAGTGTTGTTGTTGAGTGGATCAAAAATGCAGCATCCCCTGATTGACCGCAAAGCACGTTTTCCACTTTAACTTTAAGCTTTCGATCTCATCACTGCTTCACATACCTACAAAGCTATAACAAATCTGGTGACAAGTGGCTGCAGCACACACGGAGTGGTACTTTTGGGAGGTGAAGGTAGCAGGGGGCTAGGGGGAGTTGCAAAGGAGTGTGTGAGATCAGTGGTAAATCCATTGTAATCTCCTTCTAAGCTACGGACCTGCTCCATAGAGGCCTCATAAGCAGGAGATGGTCCGTTATGACTGGGTCTTTCATCTGGGCAAAGGAGATTACATCTGAGGAATGCTCTGCTTTCAGAGGTTCCGCACAGAGCTCCAACAATGCCTTATTCTAGTCACATCCGCATCGAGGAGACACATCACAGACCTTCAAAACTAGCACTCATATAATCTGCTTCAGTCCCATATTTCCACAGAACTGAAGTGTACTGCTGAATATGTTGGTGACAAGCTTGCATCCTGAGCAGCTCAAAAAGTCAGAGCACTTTTGTGTGACAGCTTTCCTGAGGGCTCCAGCTTAGGGAAAAATGTTGAAGATGTACAGACAGTACTTGTATTTCACTTTATTACTGCAGAAGTAGCTGGCTGGGGACTCTCTCGCTTTTTTTCAAAGAATCAAGATCACTTTATTTTGTAAAGTAAATGTAAAAGGAACATGTCTTTAGCAGCGCAGGATGAATTACAATTGTTTTTTTTTTATTTTTATTATTTTGATTCTTTAAAGTAACTTTTTATTCTCTGCAGAAAAGTTGTTTGAGACACACTTATAAAGGTAGTAAATTATGCTTTCCTTTTCAGAAATGAGGTGTGATTAAAAAACTAACAAGACTTTCTGTGCACAAATGGAGCGCTGCATGGTAATGAGCACGTAGTGGGTTAAAACAATAACTTTCATGAGTAAGTGTTACAAGTTACATCACTTTATCATCATCAGCATCTGGGTTCTGTTGTGACCAGTGGTATGTTCACATTTGTGGTTTTACTATGGACCTGAGACTGGAATAGCTGTGACCAAGAGACTAAACTTCATTTCGGGGAACAGAAAGAAGTCTCAGTCACAGTCACGTATCTAGTGAGTAGAGTGGTGGGGTTTGTTGTTGTTGGTGAGAAACTTGTGGGGTTCCAGTGTGTTGTGAACCGGTCGACTGTCATGTTAAAGCCAAACACGGTGTCACAGTTCAGGTAGTTTGCCCAAAAGTTTTCCCTCAGATGCCTCAAAACATCACAGTAGTACTCAACATAAACAGTCTGGCCCCGAGGGATGATATCATGGTGAACAACCTTCCAAATATCAAAGAAAACCACCAGCATGCTTTGCTGACCTCTGCTCATTCTCTAGGCTTTGAGACTACAGGCTTTTTCCACAGCAAAGACAAGGTCACAATCACTTATTTACCAACAGACTGATCCAAAAGAAGGTATCCAAAAAACTAATGGACATTTTTTTATTGTTTATCATGTCCCCACATCAGGTCAAAATATCCACTTGATGAACTATGACACACTGAGCTCATTCATGCTGTAAAAAGGGTGAATCCTTCCAGGTTTGTAAGCTCCACAAGCCCTGCTAAAGCACTTCCCTCAGGCCAAAATACCAATTATGCAAGATATCTTAAAATTAAACAGTCATATCGCTATGAAATTTTCCTTAGTGGATGATTGCTTAAGATTTTGGTGACCCCAGACCAACTTTAACAGAAAGACATGGATCAAAATTTCCCTTGAATAACTCTGTTTTCTCAATCAGTTGATCTTAAAAAAATGATTTTGTTGCAATCTGTAAATGCTGTTGCCCTCAGTGTATGCAGTATTTCACAAGTCAGTTGTTTACAACTTTTTCCGCCAAAGCCAACCAAAAAATAATTTTTATTTTTTCTCAGCAAAGTTTTTTTTCCTGGTACTCTGAAGAAGGCTTTGAGACAGCATTTTTCCATATACTAAATGCAACTAAATAATCCACTATGAACAACAGACTATATCTAAAATCCCAGCTGGTATTTACAGTAGTTGGTCTTTGTCTGTATCATCCTCTAAACCTGGCTGCATGGAACAGGAACATTTTCAACTGTTTCAGGTTTAGGACAAAAATATATCTATATATATTTTTTTAAAGAATTGTCTTGTATTAGCCAAGTATACATTACCACAGTTGACTTTTAATAGCCAATAGATGTGCAGCAAACATATTTGTATGTGATCCCACATTTGCATGTCAATAAAGGCAATAAGAACATTTTGATCTCACATTTTTAAATTTCACAGGTTTTCCAGGAACCTTCCGGGGCCGTTTTTACAATATTGAGCACATACAATATTTTTAGCAGTCTTTGACCACATGCACTCATGCACTGCATATGCTTCTACAGCCTTTTCATATTCTCACCAATATCCTCTGTTTCTCCTGTGTATAAGTTCTAATTGATTGGCCATTGAGAGGTTAGATTTATGGTACAATATACATCTATACAAAGACACCTAGATGGAGCGTAGCTCAGGGAATACCCTAGCCTGTAATATTGATGGGAAGGTTTTATTAATATGAGCAATGATCGAGTGCTGTCAGTGGTGATGGATGATGCTGGAGGTAAACGGTCAGACAGGTTCCTCCGCCTCACCATTCGTCTGTCTCCAGAACAGCTGCTGTGCGTTTGACCAAAGGGGTGCGGGTGCATCAGTTTGCTGAGGGGAGGGGATGTGACGTGAACGCTGCTTGTACCACCAACATTATTACAAGCTGTTCAGGGAAGAGCCAGCTCAGCAGCAACAGCAGCACACTTATCCTCTGTGTGCTCAGCGGATGTTCCTCATACCACTGCGGCTGTGCTGGTTTAACTCACAATTACTCTGTTATGTCCAATTAGTCTTGTAATCATGCTGTTGTAATTGCAGCAGCCATTGCAGCTTATACTACAAAGTAGCATCGTTCATCACAACATATTGATTGAATCTATGCTGGATGGTCTTAATAGTAGATCTCATTGCACCAAACTTCTTTTTTCAACTTGACTGAATGTAATTGTCATCAAACCGGTATGCTCATCATTAGAAAATTGTTAGAGGGATGCACTTTACATAGAATGTCTAACAAGATCCACATGGCAATAATTGAGAGCACATTGTGATAAATGCTCATTCTTTATTGGGCAAACCCGACCAGCCAAGTGAGAGGGACTGATCCCAGCTCAGGCTGAAAGAGGAGGAATAGGAGGCTGTAAGTAATTTTTAAATGAGTCACATGTTGACAGCTGGCTGTATAACAGTTTGTTTAAGCTGAAATAATGTTTATATGTTACAAAATGTTTTCATATTAAAAAAACATCGCTGGATTCCACTATATTTCTTTGTTTCAACCAGTTCATAAAATTCATGAAATGCAAGTCAATCTTAAAACCAAAACTGGTCATATGTCATGGAAAAAAAAAAATCTGCCAAAATGTATTACAATATTACTATAATGTATGTATGTATGTATGTATGTATGTATGTATGTATGTATGTATGTATGTATGTTTGTGTGTGTGTGTGTGTGCATAGAGAAATCAATGCAATTGACTTACTTAAACCTACAATATGAAACATTTCCATATAAAAATGTCTAAAACGCTTTATATTTTTTTGAGTTGTGTACTTTTATCATCCCAAATGTTTCCAGCCTCAAGGAAGTCTGTAACTTCAAGTCAATGGTGCATTTTTTTCTTTTTTTGTCGGTCGCTGCTTTTAGGATAACACCAGTCAGGGAGTGAGAAACTGGTAAATGTGAATTGAACTTTAATTCATTACCTCATCTGTGATTTCTGCCTGAGTCAGTCACATAGATTTTCATCTACAATGAGAGCTGTAACAATTAAATAAACAAATCCCATGATCCCGCACTACTTTGTATTTTGTTTCCTTTGTTTTGATAGAGAAACATCTAGCAACAGAAAATGATGTATTGAGCTTTCGAGTAACTCACATTTATCAGTTAGATAACAACTTTATGGTGATGTGTAAGTGCTGTGTATTTGTGGACTTAATGTCCACGGGTACATTAAAGTAAAACACAGATTTTCAGATTCTATGATTTCTTTTTTGTAAGATCTCATATTAAATCTGCTGATGTTGCCTTTTATCCAAACTCCGCCAGTGAGACATTGCACTCTGCCTCATGACACCACACTGTGGTTTTGTGTTAGATAAACTACCCCGACACCCCCGCTTTGTTTGTAATATTAGCACAGATAGGATTATGACAGCTGTGATGGATGACATAACAGGAGAACTGCAGTGGTCTCTAGAGCAGGAAGCCTGGTGGCTGCGAGGGAGGTCAGGGCTGAATGGTGGCTCTGCACATGCTCGGCTGGAAACAAGACCAGGGAGCAGGACGGCTCACCCAAGACTGTGATACTAGCAAGGACATTATGAGGCAGAAAATTCATTAGATTTGGGTATGTGCTGGGTCTTACTTGTCATTATCATTCCCATTTACTATAGCATATTAGGATTTATTCTTCTGTGCAGTAAAAGCAAAAGAAAGTTATATTGTCCTCCCACAGTGCTTCTTCTCCAACATCCCACACTCACAATGTTTGCTAGTGTCATCCCATTTAACAGCTTGTAAGATATTTAACTGATGTGCAATATTGTGTTAAACTAGCTTATTTTTTCTCTCTTCAAGAGTTTTTTTTCTTTCTCCTTTCCTTCACAGATACATTTTTTCAGCATGTTGCAGGGTGTCATGCAGAGGCCAGATATTTAAAGTAAAGAGAGCGAGGTTCTGAAGTGGTACTCAAGAGAGATGTCTGCATAATTCCACCAGGCAGATGAATAGGATCTTTCAGTCTGCAGCGCTGTCAATCCGACGGCTTTGAAGTGTGCTAACTTCACAAGAAATCCCAAACAAAAAGGGTGGAAAAAAAGATATGGAGTGGGGATCCAGGGAGAGAAAAGTTGATGTCTGCATTCTAAATACATACTAAGAACATGATGTGGTTTTCTCTAAAACTTTTCAGTGGGAGCTTTATTTATGGGCCTAATGAGTAGTGTGAGGAGCTGTAGGAAGAAGAATGGTTGAAATGTTCCTGTTGATCTGTCACAACAGAAATATTGCGCTGCAACAAGGCTGTTACTTCAATTTGCATTTGTAGATTTTTCAGATGGTGTGTTTCAGCCAAACTCAAGCAAAGTGCAGAGTCGTCAAGCAAGCAGGCGGTAGATGGAGAGTGAATCACTTAACCGGAGCTGTAGAGGAGGATTACAGAGTGCACCCTACTTACCTTTCCTTATCATTTTGAATACCCCGCAATTTAAAGAAAAATTCAGTTATCCTATTTCACACCATCAAATTATGTTTTTTTTTTACCATTTTTTTCAAAGAGGTGAAGTTCGGGTTTTCTAATATGCCATGAAGCTTGCAGAAAATCCCCTGTTGACTGCTCAGAGTGCTGACATTCAGCATCTGTCCGGACTGAAAGGTTTTGGAACGCCCACAGACGTGTTCGGAACAATGGGGACGCAAATGAGACGACCTCTCACACCCTGCACAGGCTATGGGGGCAATGAAGGGGAAGGCAACAGTGAAGAGAGACCATTCAGTTATTATTCAAATTAATGTTACAGGTGACATATGCAGGCAGCGAAATAGAGAGAACACCAGCCTCCACATACGCTTCAGGCAGAGAGAGGCTGGGAAACCTTTTCGAATTGCTCTAACTCCACAATAATTGAACGCTCTTTCTTTTCAAGCTGCACTGAGTCCTTCAACTGACATTCATTACATTGGACTTAAAGAGTGCATTACAGAGGTACAAAGCTGATTTACTTAGTACATCGTCTTACGCATGCCTCAGCACTGTTTACGGCTTTGCACAGTTTAATTTTCTTGTAGTTTTGTTTGGTCTACAGAGAAATGGAAGATGTTGAATCATTGTGTTAATTACAGCTGAGGAAAATGATGTAAATGGAAAGCAAACAGCGTGACTCAAAGTCTCAGTGAGGTATACTGTTAAATAAACTAATTAAGCCATATGCTGTTTCCAAGACAGCGACACTTAAACTTACTCCATGGCTGCTCTGATATCACTTCCAAAGATACTTTGAATATATTTAGATAGTCTCCTGTACCAATAATAAACATAACATCTGCTTTAATATTGATGCTACTCTCCTTCAGATTCTAATAAAGTGGGCAAAGATATTTGAGAACCACTGAGTCTCTCACCACTGGATAACTTTATAGAGAATTAGCCCCACTGAAAACAGCAGCTGTTAATTAATAATTTATAGACCCTAACAAAGTGGAGTTCAAATACATAACATGAGAAACAGGGCTTCTACAGCATCACAGTTAAACTTAGCCATAGTGGGCCGGAAACTTCCCACTCAAGCATCTGCAAAGTAATCAGATGTACTAAAGAAATGTTTAAAGCTGAACTTATCAAGTTTTTTGTGAGGAATGGGCAAAATTATTATGTGTAGTGTTAAAATAATTTCCCATGATGAATTATTGCCTAGCTCCACAGTTTTCTTCCACTCTATGTAGCAATTTTTTACCAATTAAACCTCATTGTTTTGATTTTCTGGACCAAATGCATTTCAGTTTCACCCCTCTGATCTTAAACATTTTCAGCAGCAGACAGGTGGTCAATATAATCAGCAAAAACGGTCCAATCCAATTATATTAAATATCCAACGAAAATAGTATGTCCTTACTCCCCTAAACTTTTACTTTTACCATTCATTTGCAGTTCTTTTTTACGACGAGTACATTTTGGGCCACAAATGTGCTTTTGGGGGCGCTGTTTCCCCTTTCTGATGTAAGGTAGAAGATACTTTTTTTTTTTCATGTAAATGATTGATAGCTGTGACATTACGAAACCTGCACAAGATTTGACTGGCATTCTTCAAAATATTCTGAAAAGTAAGTCAGATGTAGTAAGTCCCAAGCGGTAAATATAAGCTTCTCCGTCGCTAATGAGCAAGATATCTTAGATGGCTTACGTTTTGTTTTATTGACAGATTTTAACTTTTTGACTGCTCATGTAATTGTATCTTTAGCCTGTGTTGATACATTAAGTTTAACTTTGGTAGGGTGTGTGTAGGCTTTCTAAGTTTTAACAGTTTTCTAAAAGTTATTTTGCAAGATAGAGCTCACAGTCAGTATTTTGTGTATAATCCGTTTTCCCCCGTATGACAAGCAGAGATACTGTCCACTGTACGAGCGAGGATCCCCTTGACGGAAATGCTGGCGAGTGAATCATGAGCGGCTGAAACAAAATCTAAACCTCCCCGACAGGGAATCGAACCCGTGTCCTTAATGCGTTCTTCCTTTTCTTACCCGGCGTTTCCGTAGTGTAGTGGTTATCACGTTCGCCTCACACGCGAAAGGTCCCCGGTTCGAAACCGGGCGGAAACAGTTATTTAGTATAAGGCAAATGGCTATGTTGTGCCAGTTCTGACAGGGTATGTACAGCAACATCACAATCAAAGTTTTCCCCGGTTTGAAGCTGTTCTTCTCTCTCTTCACACTGAATGTTGCCATTAATAGGAAAAATACATTTGATTGACATATAACCAGAGGCAGAGCCTTAATTTATCAGACTTGAACTATAACAGCTGAATGAAATAACATAGGGCCTCTACCCTGTAGGGTCACCAGCTGTAGGGACAGAAATATCAGTTGGGTACAATGCAGAGGTCATTGCACGCTGCTCAGCAGGCAGAGGTGGGGACCTTGGTGTGCTGAATATAGTATTGAAAATGGGACAAGTTCACTTCCTTGGTGGAGGAACCTAAGCTGATGCCTGAGGTGGAGCCATAACAGCCAGCTGTAGTGGGTCTCACCTTTACACACAGCACTGTGTGTTCAAGTGTCCTTGTGCAGCAGACGGTGTAGCAGACAAAGCTGATGGTAGTGTGACAACAATTCAAAGTCAGCTGGTAGAACTATGTACAACTTGTTCATAAATAACTATGCTTGGCATGTAGCATCACATATCGGTGTGCAGGGATTGGCATCTCCTTCACAACAGGGCTTAAAAATGAGGATTTGTGTTTAACTGAAGACACATTCATCCTGAGTTGAAAGCTGAACAAACAGAAAAGGGTTTGTGTATGGAAAAATAAAACATTAAATACCACACCAGGAGATCTTGTCAGGGCCTCTGTATTAGAAATAATTCAAATAATGAATTTCTGTGTCAGTATGAAACACAGCAAAGCAGCATGGAAATCTATTAATATGTAGTATTTCCCTCTTTAAAATAAGCAGGAGACAATTTTGTTTCCATTTCAACTTTGTTATCATATATTTGAAAGTACAGACTGCACTGTGTGCTTTACACGTTGTACATGAAATAGTGATGAAAAACCTTATGATTCCATGAAGAATGCAAATCATCAGGGGGGTTGAAAGTCAGTCAGTCTACAGCTGGGTTATGGCATGATTTTATCAGCACCTGAGACTCACTGAATGTGAAAGGAGGTGTCTCGGTGACACTGGTATACGAAGAGATTAACAATTTACACACTGATACACTTTTTAAGGCAGGCACACAGAGAGGACCTGGTTCTGTTGAAGACAGAAAAGATAACAGACTTTATCATAGTAATACTCTACTTACAGAATGTTAAAAAGGATCCTCCACAAAGACTCAGAGCAGTTTTACTCTCACTACCCTTACCCTTGATTGGTCAACTTCCTATAGACTCAGCAAGGAGTACTGGAGGGAGCCACCCTTATGTCACTATTTGTTCTGTGAACTACCATTTGAAATAGTAAGTTTTGCATTCTGACTGCCCCCAGCTTTGTTTGTTGGAGTCAGAAGTGATCATATTTGGATAAAAGGGTGAAGCAAACAACTAGCAACTGCTGTCACTCAAAGTAGAGATGCCTTTAATCATGGATAACTTTGAGCCTAAACAAGAGAGTTAGATAAAACTCAACCCCCCACAGAGCTGTAACTGGTTAAAGAGACAAAAACTGTGTTTTGTTCAAGTCTGTAAACATGTTTGTTTTTCTGTCTCTCTTTGTGTGTGAATTAAAAAAGTTTAACATTGTTGTTTATTTAAAGATCCCTCTCTGGCCAAAAATGTGTTTTTCTCATGTTAATTGCCCCTAAAATGTCTTTACTGACTTGTATCTGTGGCTGCCACATTTGTCACTGGAGAGGTGTTTTCACATTCCTCTCCAGAAGGCAGAAATGTCTGTGCACTATCCCAAAATCCAAGTTTCTGATGTACTCCAGATTAGCTAGTTTTAGCATGTCACAAGTTCAAAAGCTAATGACAGGTAAGTAACTTAAAACCTGAGCGCAGAGCAGATATGTTCCTACAGAGAGCGTTGTGCAGTTTTTAAATGTGAACCAGATCCTGGGGCTTCCTACTAAAAGAAAAACAAAAAAAAAACAACCACAACAAAACAAACAAACAAAAAAATCTGTTAAATAATAACACAACACTGTAGCAGATATAAGCAGGAAAACACATTTTTTGCTTTGTTTTGCTTTTTATGAGGTTTGTTTAGTGTTATCGTGCATCCTGTCTTTTTGGGCCTGTCTTCTATCTTTGAAAGGGCTGAAAGGTTTTTATTTTGTTGGAAACATTTTTACCTTAAACAGTCAGCCCTGTACATTAAGTTCAAAGTGATTTTCAACATGATAAATGCCATATATTATGTGCAAAGTATGTTTTCTATCATTTAATTTAGTGATACAATTAGACATTATGACATAACAAAATTAGTTTTGCTCCCTGCAAAAATCTGGGTTTTATATTTGCCCCAACCAAATGAGAACTTTTTCATTGTTCATATATTAGCTACCATAATTAATGGTATTACCATTAGACCATTTTCTTTACTTTTAGAAAAAAACGATTTGAAAAGTTTATGTTTGACATGCTAAAATGCGATAAGTTAAAAATAAAATTTTGTTTATATAGCACCATTAAAAAACAGTGGTTACAAAGTGCTTTAGAAAGTACTTTTTTAGTCAGTTAAGTGACTCCAGTGTAACACAGCACAAGCTTTCTAAAACTGAAACTGAAATTGTTTTGTGTTAAGCAACACTTACCCTAAAGTTTCTGAACCACAAACAGTATTATTATTAAAAATATTGTGTCATAATGTCAGTAATCTGACTTAATAACAATTTCACTATAATCCATGAGAGGGTTGATAAGTGAAGTTAGTTAATATTAGCCACCATAAATATTTGGTCCGTCTTGATTGTGTGTGAAATTATATTAATAATTATATTATTATAGCCAGTCATCACAAAGATGGCCCACAGACTTACTTCATACTAGCTTGAACAACCTTATACAACATGCCAACTGACCATTAGCAATTTGTTCATCAGTTGTTCTTATATTCAAGTTCTTAACAAGTTCCTCTCTTGGAGGTTAAAGAGCTCTCCATTAAATCTAATAACACATTTTCTCTCCCTGCACTTTGCTTCCACATTATAACATAAATGATTCAGCAGGTCGGACAGATACAAGACAGCATACTCTGTCTTATCAAGAATTCTTCAGAGGTTAATAATTTTTATTCAACTATGAAATTAGTAATTCTTGTTTATTAAGAGTGCACAAGCAGAGACGTGAATTGTTCTAAATAGAGGGATATCCTATTCTTGCTGTCACGTGACCCTTCAAGCTTTTTATCATTTTCAAGTTAAGATAATACAATATCATCTTTATTGATTCAAGATAAAAGTAGGCTAAGCAGCAACAAAGGAAAGGACAGAGGTCACGATACAATGAACAATTGAAATATTGAAGGTTATATGGTATTTAGAGCAACTTTTAGAAACAGGTCAACCTCTATTGCATTTATCAGTTTGAACAGGCATGTATAGATGCCCTCTTGAATGTCCTTCCCATTGTTATTGCGTGCTGAATGGGTGTCCACATTGTTAGTTTGACATCATGGTGACTGCATAATCATCCCTGGTCCTCGTGTGAGCCTGTCAGCCACCTCACTGATGCCTGTGTGCTGTGACAACACTGGACCCTGGGTGACTCATGGGATTGTCAGCGAGGTGCTGCTGACACAGTGGTGGTCAGTTTGCAGGCCTAAAGGGTGAGAGGCTGATTGACAGTGTTGATATGTTGACAGCAAACACTTACCGCAGGGCAGGTTCATGAGCCAGTGGTCAGCACGAGACAGTGAGCCCAGATGTCAGAGCAGATCAGCAAGGGACAAATCAGGGTTGGTTGTCAAAACAAGAGGTCACCAAGCACAAAATGATAACTGTATCTACAGGGGAGTTGATATGATTGTTGACCAATATCAAACCTGGAGGACTAATTCACCAGGTGCTTTTAGCTTTGTTTATTTCACATGCTACCGGCAAGGCTGTGTTGATGCAATTGTGTTCTCATGGCTGATCAACCATGTTGGTCCATCATATATTAGTATCTCCATAATAATCCAGCATTTATATTCACGGTGTCCAGAGAATTAATCCGTATTAATCTGGTGATCCCCTGACTTTTCTATACAAGGTCAGAGTTGTAACTTATCTGGTAAAATATCTTGTATTTACTTCTTACTTATTGGTTTATTAAAAATTTGTTGCAGAATTTAATGGTTCCCAGACTATATATCCTTATAACATTGGTGATCCCCTTGCTCTACCGATAGTGTCACCATGTGGTTCACATCTTTGGCTTGGGGGGAAAATTCATCAAAAATATCAGTTGATATTGCAATAAAAATTGTACACATATTTATGTTCCCAGAGGATGAGCCTTAATGGCCTGGATGCTCCTTTGGCCTTTCGTTTAGTGCCTAATGTTTTCACTTAACCTGTGAAATATGTCAACATTTGTTACAGTGATTGGCACAAAATGTTGTAAAGAATGAATCTAATCAGCTTTGGTGATCTTTGGACCTTTCCTCCAAAATAAAATAAAATAAAATAAAAACAAAAAAAACAGCATAGTAGTCACAGTATTTTGCTTATGAGTCTCTGCTTTGACAATTTAACTCTGTGTCAGTTATAAGGCACCATATGATAAAAGAGGCAGGTTTGGGGCACAGTGATATACATCTGTTGGCTAGTCAAGGATGTAGATTACATGAAGTCAAAAAGTACCATAAAATCATATGGATAACAATTGTTAATTGTATGCATTTTTTCTTTCTATGCAGTAATAAGGTAACTTTAAAACGTTTGCATTTTGTATTTTTGGCTGACACATTCTTGCAAAACTTAATGTTATCTATTTCTGTGATGGCGGCTAAATAAAGTTTCTAGTTTGTAGTTTCATAGAGAAACATAGTGAATCATAAAAGTGATGTCCTGTTCTCATTTATAATGATTTATAGAAGTAATTATCCTTCTGTTTTATTATTTTAGGCATTATAATGACTCAGGAACCTGGGCTGAGGGTGGGGGTTCCACTAATGACCCTAAACAGGCTTTTACCAACCCTTATCTTAAATACTGTATTTGTATTCTGTATACAGTATAACTATTAGCTTAAGTGCGTACATGTTCCTTCTTTCCCATGTTCTGACATGTTTGCCAATCAACTGTTGAAGACTGTGGTTGTTGGTGGAATTAATGTGAACCATGTAAATGCTCAAACTAATATCTTAATCTGGTTTAGCAAGCTTAGGGCAGGCTAAGCATCCCACCAAAGGGCTCTTTAATAAGACAAATGACTCTTTATGGCCCCCTTGCATGGTGTGGCCTGGTATGTTTAATTGAGGACAGTCTGACTAGTTAGTAGGCCATCCCCACACCAGGAGAATCATTATAAACAATATACATGTGCTTTTCATCTTTATAGCAAAAAGTACAATTAAAAGAAAAATGTGCGGTAAATCAGTGGTTCCCATTCTTGAAATACTGAATGGGAATTTAACACTTTATCTTGCCAAGCAGATGTCAAACATGACATGACATGATGAAGCGCCATACTATATTGCAATAATTGCTTGAGCAGAGCCATTATGAATGTTTCGCTTGTAAATTATTTCTACTAGTGCCTTTCCTATGAAGTTAAAATGACCGCCATAAAAAAGTCTATAAAAGTAATTTAAGAGTCCCCTTATGCTAGCAAGATTCAGGTTAGCAAGATTTATTTTGTTATTTCACGACAGCCTTTAATCTTTACATGAAAAGACTTTTGCAGAAGAAATTAATAAGACATTCCCTGCTCGGCTCCTTTGATAACAATATTTTTGTTGTTGTTTTTAACTAAATGATGAAAATGCAAACATGGTTACACTCACTGTAGCATTTTTTGGCCTTACAAAAGAGGGAAAACATGGAATCCATTGCTGCACATTATGAAATAATATGTGGATGTACTCTTCAATGACTCAAAATGAAGAAATCTGAGACAGCATATTCACATGCATGTAACAAAATTCTAGGACATAAGTTTTACTAAAAGATTTTGGCAGTTTAGTGGTAGTGTTCTGGTCAGCTTCAGCCCAGCTAGTCAAGTTTCCCAAGCACATGAAATGATGCTGCCATCTAACTGGCAAACACAAATGAGAGACCAAAGCCGGACAACAATCTATTCAGATCCTCTATATTGGTAGTGGTACAGTTTTGCAGTTAGTTACAGAATAGTAGATTAGACAAAAACTTTGGGCAGTCTTTGTGCATCTGACAGACAGGTATCTGATTTAATGGATGGATGGAGATTTAGTCCCTATTTTGGTTGAAGTTTCACTTAATACAACTGAAGATAATATTCTTTTAGACTACCCACACCAAGTAAAGGCTCATTTCTGTCAAACTTGACAAGTCTAGGGCTTTCTTTTATAGATTTGTAAAAGAAAGCCCTAGCCCTAACCCTAATGACATCATCTGGGTTAGTTTCTCAGACTTAAAAAGAAGACATTTTAAAAACTATTTTAACAGACTGAGTTGTACTCCTCATATATGTAAGGTTACTTTGATGAGTAAATTGGTAAAGCAAATAAGAAATAAACAGAAAATCAATAAAAGGCACCCCTTCCTCTGCTGCCTTTCTCTCATAATCCCCCATCTAATTTTATCCTGCACCAGTTTACTGAGATATTAGTAAGAGATTGTCAGAATTCTCCATCATAACAAAGGACTCAGTTTTTTTTCCCCCTTTGACTAGAAGAAAAAAAATTAACACCATACTGGAAATGATATCTAAGATTTTCTGCTTACCCACTTCATGATTTTTACAAAATAATATCAAAATGGATCGTGAACCACATCCAGTTGTGAATTATTGTATTACAAGTATATTGTGAGCATGTGTGTCACAGTCATGAAGAGAGCTGTGACATGTAAAGAGCAGACCTGGTCCACTGAATCCTGTTGTCTGAAGTCTGAATATACTGCTGCCCTACTCAATTAAGCAGAAAGGAGGTGAGGGTTTCTTCAGCCAGACACTATCTCAAACACAACACCACTAATTAGTTTTGCAGCCTGAAGATTCCAGTCAGACAGCTAAGCAACTGCACTGTAAAAACACTCATACTCTTTTTGTTAAAATTCAACTTATTATGATTTGGGAATACCACTACTCTGTCAGAGTGTCAGCAGACTAGTTTGAAACCCAGTTATGACATTGGCTTAATGTTTTGTAACTAGCAAAATATTTTAAATTGTATTGCCAATAAAATATATTCTATATGATATTACATAGTTGGGATGAAAGCTTTTTATGTTTATGTTTATTATGTTTATAAATCAGGTTTCAGGCTTACAATGGATAATCAGGTGGTGTATTGATACATATAGACTAGAGATAGACCGATATGGTTTTTTCAGGGCCGATACCGATACCAGTTATTAGTAGTCAAGGAGGCCGATAACTGATATTTGGGGCCAATATTCATTTGCAGTAAAAGTGAAAATATTGGCGTCAAAATTTTGAATAATACAAGCTCCAACACTTAACTTTGTTTA
>JAQMCX010000023.1:1641186-1655305 GCA_029814765.1 Acanthurus leucopareius
TAGTGACTGCAGACAGAGAGGAGCGGCTGCATCAGGGCCAAAATAACCCAGTTTTAAATTGATCTCTTATCGGCCGTGGGATTAAAAAAAAAGGCTGATGCCGATATGCGTCAAAATGCCAAATATCAGCGCTGATAATCGGCCCGGCCGATAATCGGTCTATCCCTAATATAGACCTATTCTAAATAGTGATGTATGATAAATGTAACTAATATTTATGACTTAATACCCAGAATCACTACTGAGGAGTTTATGCAGTTGAAGTTTTACTGGGCATGTGTGTCAAAACTCATGATAAATAATTCAATTTATATGTTTTGGTGGGACACTTTGTTCAGTATTCTTCAGGGCCAGTATAAAGAAAAAGTGGTAGAGTAGCACTGATATTCTCAATGAGCTCTTGAAAAGAAAAATCAAATGTTTGAAATCAAATGTGTTTCTCTACCATGTTACTTTAATTAACTCATTTTTTCCTGTAGTTCCTGTACCATGTACACCACAGATGAAATTATGCCCATCTTCACTGCATTGGTGTTACAGCAGAATTTGCAGTCCTATTATTTAAAACTCAAATAAAAACGGATATTACTTGAGGTTAGTGAAAACTTTATTATTTTGGTTATTTGAGTGAACCTGCCTGTTAATTTCACAACAAAATCTATTCCTCTCTTTGCTCATCCTCATTTTCCATATACAACTCGGGTGCCTTGGTCAGGATTCAGATGCACTCTGGGGGTCAACAATACAGGGACTAAGTGTGAGTAATGATATATTTTCAGAACAGTCCTCTCTATTGCCCACTCACTTCATTATCCTGTGGGTGGCACTTTCTCACTTATGCACCCAGGTGTGGTTTTGGCCACCTGCTAATTCCATCTTACACCTCTGAGGTGCAGGGCGGAAATTTTCTGAACATTAAAATGCCTGTCTCTATTTATGCAAGGTGTTTACATTTGTCAGGCTTTCAGCTTTATTCCTACCTGCAATTAGGTGACAGGTTTGAAATTTTTTACCCTCTAATTTAACAAATGCTTCTGGTAAGTGGGAAGGGGAGAAAAATCACAAGGTGTTCCATTTTAATAGGACTCCTGAATAAAGGGTCCCTTCAAATCAGAATTATCACATGCCATATGATGCAGATTTAACATGGCAGGGCTCTCAGCAGGTCCTCTGGCAAACAGGAATGTGAAGTTGTGGGCACAAAGTATTGCTTTAGCACACTGTATATGTGGGTGGTATGTCCTCATGCAGTATAAAAAAATAATGCAAAGTATCTTTAAACAGGCACAGAAGACACATTTTTCAATCTGTCGTTTGTTCTGACCACAGACGCCTTAAGGTACTTTGATTCCTAGCAAGGAAATTAACCTCTCAAACATTTTTTGCTATGAATAACCTTTAACTTCAGAATTCTTTGACTGTATATAACTTCAAATAAAGCACATGGGGCATTTTGTAAATTAAAAATCCTAATAAAAAATTACAGCATTGGTAAGTTGATTTTATCACCTAAAACCAATCCATGTTTAAAATTCTCTGACAAGCAACCTCTTGTGGTCATGCAATTATGACTGTTGTCCTTTAAACCTCCAATCTCATTGCATCAATTAGAGGCTGAAGTGGTGTCAGATTGTTCTCCAGCTGCAAAACCTCTTACCTATGAGAGCAGCATACATAATGTTTTACTCTGGCACCACAATTTTCTTTGCTGGGTTTTTACCGATGGACCCATTTCCCCATGCACCCATGGTGAAGACGTGGACATGGAACGCCAAGTTCCATGTCCTCAACTGGTCATTTACAGCCACAACAAGCAAAGCCCTCCATTCCCTACAAAGATCACTACCACTAGTCGCTGCTTCTGCTTACACCCACCTGTATGAGTCTGTATCTACCAGCTATATGAGCATATGAGCATTATGTTTCTAGAATGGTGTTGCAATCAAGTTACCTGTCTAATTCCAGTTGCTCATACCCCAAAGCTTCCTGTGTTGATGACCACATAGATGCTTCCTTAATCAGAATGTACTTAATTAAAGCATGCTCTGTGGAAAGCAAGGCTCATGTACTAAATGACTTTTTTACAAAGGAAAATTGTATTAATCTTAATCAAAACCTGGCAATGGAAGATGGAACATATCGATTTAAATGAATAGTGCCTAACTGATTGTTCATTTATTGGGACAGGCCATAGTCTGACAGGTTGTGGTAGAGGTTTCTTGTTATTGTTTGAATTGGCCAGCAGGTGAGGGCAGAACCATTTTGACGCTGGAACTACAACTGGTTGGATGACTAAATAATTTTTATTTTGTTTTAATTTATCCGCCTTCTTTTCAAGCAGGTCAGTTTATATTGGAGATTACAGACTTTTTACTTCTATTATGAATCTTGACAAAGCCCTTCTCTCCACTGTATTGCGGTGTCCCACAGGGTCCATTTCTAGGCCTCCTTTTCTTCTCCTTATATTTGTTGTCCTTATGACAGACTAATTTAATATTTTATATCATTTATCAGTTGAGGATATCCAGGTCCACTTTTAATTCAAACCTATGATGAGGCTAATGAAGCTTTTGGTTATCTGGGCTCCTAGACTGTCTCAATGCTATTTGTGACTAAATGACAGGAATTTTTTTTACAGCTCATTACCATTGAGATGAAGATTATGGTTATTGCTAATGCAGAGGTGGCCCCTATGATCATGCAAGGTATAAGGTCTTTCTCCTATCCTTTCAACTCCAAGTCGCAGTATCCAAGTGTTGTATTTGATTATGTTGGTCAAGCCTACATTAGTTAGCTTCTTACTGTTTGTATGAGGGATTTTATTGATCACAGCTGATCATTGTTATCAGTAGCAGTTGACTGCTATATGAACACAGTCATGAATGCCCTGATGGAAGCAGTAAAGTAGTCTGGCACTATTTGAAGATATTTTTCTCATTAAAAATTGATTTCAATGTCTCCCGTTTAAAAAAATGTAGATATTTTGTAGCCTTTGATCAATTGATGTCTTTTTGATCCGCTGAAACATAAGTCAACAAGCCATCTTCTATCAGTTAGCATATCTCTGTGGCAGGCCATGCCACTCACTTGCCAGCTGATCCTCTTGATTGACTTCATGTTAGCACCTTAATTCCAGCCAGTGCCTCAGAGATCCATTTCATGGGGATTAATTGTTGCTTGCCATTCAAGGGAGAAAACTACATTCCGAGCAGGTTTCTTTAAATCCCTTTTGAATGAAGCACTGACTTTAATTCAATTTGAAAACTGATAAAAGGCAGAGATTGATGAAGGCCAGATGGAATTCTCTTCATTGTCATGAATTACAAGCATTAAGGCAGCTAAAGACTGCATTTATCAGTAATGTATTGGTTTTTAATAATATTTTAAATGGACAAGTCTTTTGAGATGTTGTGTAAATACAGAAGTAGGTATTGTTAAATTCAGTCTGGGGTGAAATCAGTACTGTGGATCTTTGGATCTTATCACTGGACCTGCTACATGAACATCACTCAGTCTCAGAGGGGCTTTAGATGGTAGATGATTTGGCATTGTATAATTGATTTCAGCTCCTTTGACCGAACCATGTGGAACCATGAAATGTTAAAACAGTGTTTGACAGCAATAAACAGGCCTTTGAAAAGTTCCACAAAGCTGATTCTAACATCAGCTCCTTTTATTTAACCCACTCAGTTTTTAATTGTTTATTTATTTCTATCAAATCAAAAAAAAGAAGAAAAATTCTCATCTCTAAAGTATAAAATGTATGCAGAAAGCATCTAATTGGCGACAGCCTCCCATTGGGTTTCTGATAGACAGCTTTGTAGCACTCAGGGGATGTGCAACAGTATACCACCACAGGCATCATCTCCTGAAAAACTGTGCATTCTTTAACAAAAGGACCCAATCAGTTCTCACAGAGCTGGAGCACATAGGTCATAAAGAGGTCTTATTTATTTTATTTTCATTCCTGCTGTTTGGGTTTTGATTCCAAAATACAAGAAAAGGATATATTCCACAAAAAAACTGTCAAAGTCCCTTTCTATATGAAGTCTTGCTGAAAAGATATTTTTAAATGTGGTGCTGTTGCAGTTTTTTAATGTTAGATGAAACTGAAAATTGGATTGTAAAGTGTCAACATATCCGAGGTTAGCATAAACAAACAGTGCCAACAACATTTATCCTTTAGATTTGGTTGAATCATATAGCTTCTCTTTTAGAAAGATTCAGTCATTTCCTCATATATCTGGCCACTGTAGATTTTAGGAAAATGTAACTCAAACCGAAAGAAACAGTACATTTGTTGATTGCTATTTTTGGGTGATGGATTAACCCACATTTTGTGCTCTAGTGAGTATTTGGGCAGCAGGAGAGTGTGTGTGTGGGACTGACTCAAAATAAATGACAGTGTGTGTTCATGCTAATGAGGGAACATGACACCCAAGGGCAACAGTGTTGCTCATTGATGTGCTTTTAATAGTTTTTGAACAATGGAGCTCTATGGAACAAATGAATAAATCATACAGATACACACACAATACTTGGTAGAGGAACTCTTTCATGGTTATTTTTGGTCCAAAGGGATTTTTGATAATAGCAGATATTAAAAAAGTCACCATCCTTGTCCTTTGAAAGTCTTCCAGTGACTCAAGAGATGGAGATTCCTAATTTTACGGTTTTTACCAAAGCATTTACAGGAAGTATTGAATTTTATGGTCACTATCTTGACGTCAATAAAGAAAACAGCCAAGAGAAGTACAAACAGCAGTACCTAGTATGAAAACAGAACGTGTGTTGTGAGAAACTCAAAGCAATTCAGTTTGTCTGTTGGTGTATGGGCCAGATAAGTAGTGAGAATAGGTACATGTAGAGGTGGCACAGCTAAAGTTAATGGGTTTTGTAAGCCAACTGTAAGCTACTGTCAATGAAACTCAAACTTTCCTGCACAGATTTTTCATAGTAAAATTTTCCAGAGTCACAAAACATGCTGAAACTCTTAGAGGGCCTTTAATTGGAAAGATCTTCAGGAAGTATTGAGGGTTTTTTTAACAGTAGCTTTACAATGAATAAATTACACGCCTACAGTGAGATTATTTTGTTTCTTATTTTATGTTCAATTCTTAGTGACAGAAATATGCCAATCATATATAAACCCACTTCTATGAGACTCACACCTTCATGAACTTCCACTTTTCCAAATCTGCAGAGTGAAGCATGTTTATACCAAGGATAACCTGTTTTGTCATTGCACTCTTGCTCTGGTGCTCGGAGTTCTCCTAAAGTGTTTTTTTCTGCAGAGAACAGGCTGCCCTTTCTCCTTCTTAATCCACCCTATCTGTTTGTCACTCCATTTAAAGGGCGATCTGACTGGGGGATTAAAAAGATTAGTCACTTTATACAAAGGTAACATTTGATGAAATTCCGCTCTCCAACATGGATCTCTACTTCAGGAACCAAACAGTTCAAGTAGCACTAAAGAATAACTGTAAGAAATAATAAACTGTGGTTATCTGGAATGTATCTTTGAAGAGGTGCAATGTGTCAGGCTGAGGTCTGTACAGTCATGTTAGCCTACTAAGTGAAATAGTTAAGTTAGGTCTTTACGTTGCATTGACAAACACTTCTTGGAATATGCACATATTTCACTTACAGCTGTACTGACTAAAGTTCAACTGCAATTATAGTGCATGTCTTTTTTTCTGCTACTTCACACAGATCTCCTCTTCAAATGGCTGTATTTGTCTTCTTCTCCTTTTTTTGAGGAATAAAGTATTCAAAATAGAGAATATTATGTCACATTGGGTTCCATGGTGGTCTCTCTTGTCTGCACATTAGCCAGTGCAATCACAATTATTTTGCTATAAACTCTATTTTCAGAGTGGACAAAACAATTTAATCTCATGGTCCATTTGGTAGCAGTTCTGAAACTTTTGTTGGATCAGATGATCTTCCTCAGCAGATGGATTTACCAAGTTTTCATGGATGTCAAAATTTTAATCATTCTGAGCACTTTAGGGACTTCTCATCCATGCTGGCTGTAAAAGCTGGGATTCAAAATTTGTTTTTTTGTCCTTGGAGACAAATTTGAATAAACAATCTCATCACAAGATTAATTAGAAGCTTGTCTGGCTGTTCAGTTATTCTTAAAATTGAATAAAGCGATAACCGCAGCCAACCATAGCTTTCTAATTAATGTCACAATTTTATCTACAAACAAGGACACACGTAATTTTGGTTATGTTTTCATGCTGATTGAAAAAAAACTGCCCTCAGTTGACCAGAGGCAGCATATATCACTTATACAGGTGCATTATGACTTGTCTTTCAGGCACTTGGATGTGCACAAAACATTAGACTCTTAAAATTGAGACCCTTACTTGTTACTATTTCCCACCAAAAGTCAGCTTTGGCTTTTATTAATCTAAACACAATCAAATCTAAATACCTAGAGATGGAAATCACAAATCATTATGGTCACTGAAATCTGGTCAGTTCAGTTCAGTTCAAAAATTTGTAGTGGCTGATTATGTGGTTATGTAAGAAATATAGGAAGAGAAAAAAAAACAGCTATCATAATCATCTTCTTATGTTAATTCACATTGCATTTATTTGACTTGGACAGACCTGATCACCATGGGAGGATTCTAATGATTCTAAAGGATTCTATTCTTACCATTTGGCCTTGCTGCTGTCAATCCAATGTGTGCACAGGCCCTCCAAATTAGAGGTCTGGAAGCTATAGGAGCATTTATAGTATCTTAAACAAGACCTTCTTTCAGTAATACAAAATCCACAACCCAAAAGTAATGTTGCTTATACTGTAATTACTGACTGCACATTGAAATAACTTTTTTGACATACTGTTAATGGAAAGAAACAGTTCAAAATGCGTAAAAAGTGAATACACTGTGTAAAAGAGGTGATGGTGTGTTTTCATTAGGGGCTTAGTTACAGAACACACAGGCAATTGCCCACCAACCTCCTCTCACAAAAGAATTGACAGCACACAAGAATGTAGGACATCAGTAAGTACACTATTGGATCCATGACTATGTGCAGTAATTGCTAATTAGGACAGTGTATCCAGAGGCTGTATGTCACGTTACACACGTGCAGTAAAGATTCACAACTGATTGCTAAAAAGCAACATTTGCTGCTCAATTGCATCATAATCAGATTCTTTAAAACTTCAAGAAAAAATTTCAATCAACAACTATTAATACTTTGAATAAAAGAGGATTTTAAAGATGATATTCTTCACTGAACACATGCAAACACTCAACGCACTTAAAGTGACATATGAATTTCCATTTGTAAGCGCTAAAGATCCAAGGCCAAGTGCTCCAATTTGATAGCATAATGTTGTGGTGCTTTCATTTGCAGTGTCTGCTTGCATCTGTTGCGAGAATGACACAGCGTGAGATGGAAATGTTTTCAGATGTTTACAAATTGAGATGTCTGACAGGAAAAATATGACAGCCTAATCAGGAGGGATGTCTCGATGCAGAAGGAGGGAATAAAATAGAGAAGTTTGGCACGAAGGATAGTTCTCAGAGGAACCATCATAATCTCTTTTTCTGCCTTCCCAACCCCAGAAAGAGATTCTATAAATATATGATGGGAGCGAGAGGGAGGAGGAAAGAAGAAATCGAACATCTTCTCTCTTGGAAAGTCAAAAGTTGAAAATGTTTGTAGTCCTAAAGGGGAAGTGTAATATATAAGAGTATATTCATGTCCATAGCAACAACAGCAATCTGCATTTCTTATCTTTCGATTATGGATGGAGACGTGTAACACCTGGAGATCCTGGCGCCTGCTGCTGCTGCTGGAAGCCTCATCCCACGCAGGAATCTCAAACCTTTCATTTCCCTCGCAGGTTCAGCCTCAGTCATTTTCGGGAATCAATTAGAGCCGGTGCCGGCACTGTCCCATGTGTTAAGGGGATTAGTCGGTCACTCGCTCAGCTGCATTCAGCTCCGCCTGTTCTCGCAGTTTTACATGCTGAAACAGGCTTACTTTACACACAAGCAATATGAGGTAGATACAACAGATGGTAAGAAGAGATGGTAAAAATTGAGCCCACTCATCTTCTTTCCACCATAAACTGAAACTTACAGAAATTATGTCTATCTGAAATGGAGACAGTTTTGTCTGTCTTTGCAGCAGAAAACATGAACAAGGTTGTACCTATTTTCAACACTGTGCATTTTTTATTTAGAAACATTTTTGGTAAAAAAGGATTAAGGGATTACAGAGTGGTGACACTTGTCTCCAAGACAGATGGGGTCAGAAGTTCAGCACTACCCAGGAGTGACAGGGCGGTGGAGCTCTTTCCAAAATTGAGGCTGTGATGCCGTGCCAGAGCAACTGGGTTGCCCAACAGCCTGCCAGAGTGAAGAGCTCGGTGCATGGCAGGAGATAAAGACACCCTGCTGCTGGTCGATAATAGGAGAGGACTGTGGACCAGACTGAGTGTCCGCACCCACACACACACACACACACAAACACACACACACACACACACACACACACACACGCACACACACACACACACACACTATCCACTTTGTCAGGAGAGTCGTCAGGCTGTTTGATTCTCCTCGACAACAAAGGCAACAGTGAGTTTCAGGAAGCCTTAGTATGTTATCAGAACTGGACTTAGACATTTAATTGCCCCTCTGCAGATTGGGATTTGCTCTGAGCCACCCATCCTCCTTTGTGATTTCACAAAACAGGATAAGATATTTTTTTAATCTATCTATATTTACTGTAAAATTCTGCATTAGCTAATCTGAGACTTAAGCAGTCTAACTAACCAAACCTTTACTGCAAAAAAAGTTTTTTAAAAAAGCCTATTTTTTGTTTGTTTTGCTTTTGTTTTTGTTTTGTTTTGTTTTGTTTTGTTTTGCTGTGACCTTCTTTACTGTGAGCCCTTAAACGCTAAAAATATCATTTCTAGCCTAAATGGCAGGGGACTTAATTTCCCATGTAGATTAAACAAATACTTTCTAAAAAAGTTTTAATTGAGAATTGGCTCTTTCGTCAACATTTAACAGGCTGCACAGAACCATGTTACTTTTTTTTTACTTTTAACACTTGGGCAAGACCCAGTAGGATCTATCACTAAACTGTTTCTTGCTAAACCTAAAAGAAGAGCAGATTCATCTTGAGATGGTTTAGAGATAGGTATACTCTCAAGTAGTATACTCTTATAAATATGTGAGACAGTGGGCCCTCTTTTCATATGAGAGCAAAGTTGGTCTGCACATAGATTCCATTTGGAATTTAGGGTGGTGCAAGGGGATTTTGTCCTTGCAAGTCACTATTTTCATGATTCATCTTAAACCAGGCTGCCTGAGACCAATTCCATGTACAACGCAGCCAACAAAGGGATATGTTTGTGGCTTAAGTGGGCAAGAGTGCACATGAACAAAACTATCCAAAATTCCACTAACAGGTTTGAGGAATGGCCTATGTATTTCATCCTACTTACACACACTTTACTATTGTCCATTGAATTGGGTATGAATCAGGCATTTAGCATGTGTCATTGCCAACAATTGAAAAGCCTTTTTACCTACTCATCTGGTTTAATAAACTACCCAGGCATAAAAGCCCAGTGTGACACCCTGTCATTTCCACAGAACATCATTGGCCAATTAATTAATGATTGGAAAGGAAATCCTGCACACTTAAAGCTCCTGAGGCAATTCATTTATTAACACCATAACATCAGGGATGTTTTGATCTTGCATCCATAAGTATTGTTAATAAAGTAACTGCATCACTTGAGCTTTCAGTGTGCATAATTTACTTGCGCTTACTCCTCAACGTGGGTCATCAGGTGTTCCAGCACTTGATTTTAGTATATTAGATGAGTGTTTGATGTTCAAAATGTGTTTCAAAACTTCCTGACACTAGTCCAGATCATTGACAGTATTATAAATACTGGACAGAGCCCCTGTGACGTCACTCATTTTCTGGACTATCATTTTGAAGCCTCATGTTTAGCGAAAGGGCTGTGTCATCTAGCTTATTTTTTGGAGCAAGAATTGCCCATATTTGGACAAGATGGTGGAGCATGGGGGGACGGCTATGCACATGGGTAACACCAATAAATAGCTATCAGATAGCTTAAAAAGGCCTAGTCCCTAATTACATATAACTTCAACCTTAAAATAAGTAATCTATAATCAAGTGAGTCATATGCCCCAACCCTGCCAAACAAACAAACACACTGTTTTTGCAGTCCCATCTTGCAGGTTTCAATGGATCTTGGTTATGCTGGATCTTGGAATTATGGCTGCAATTAAGGCTGTGTTATTACTCAACAAATTATATTATTAGGGTACAAGCTCTGAAGGGGCAGAACCCTCTAGTGTTCACACTGGTTGTTGATTTTTCTTGTTTTTTGTTTCAGATTCTATGATTTGGATTGTGTAGCACTAGCTTTAATAAACATTACCAGTCAGCCAGATGGGGTCCTTTAACTATGGTCTAAAAGAACAACTTTGAAAAGGCAACCCCCCTCTTAATGCTAGTCTAATTGACTACAAACTTGACTCATAAGTCTAGCTCAGTGTGGTACAGAAAAGTCCCTGGACCACACAAGTCCGCTGTATGTGATTTTCTACTATTTTGAGTTTTTTTGAAAAACAGTTTGAAACAGAAAATAAACTAAATCAATTTTCCTTGTACAAATTTTGATATTGACACAAATTCGTAAATGACAAATTAAGAAGTTTCTATTAAAAATGAGCAAGATCAGTGCAAAAACATGGCTGCAATCAACAAATAAAATTCACCATTGGTGGGACTTTGCAGGAAAAAGGCCATAACTCATTAACTTCAATTCCCCACACAGTGACCAAAAAGGGCTACAAAAGCATTTTAAGCCCAGAGGGAGGCAAAAATCTGAAAAAATGTGTAACTCAAAATACTGTATTCAGAATTTTACCATATTTGGTGTGCATGCTGCGGGGGTAAGTGGTAGCAAAATTTTAAGCTCTGAATTGAAAATTGAAAATTTTTGTTGTTGCACTTCATGTTGCTTTGCTGTTGCTTTGCTATCTCCGTGTATCTCTCTCTCTTTCTCTGTCTCTTAACCCAACTAGTCATGTCAAATGGCTGCCCACTTCTGAGCTCTGTTTTGTTCAGAAGTTTCTGCCTCTGAAAAGAAGTTTTTCCTCCCCATTGTCACTAAGTGTTTGCTGATGTGGGAATTGCTGGAAATTGGGGCACTTGGATGTCTATTGATCCTGTATGTTTTTGATCTGATTTGATTTGTGTTTATTTTTACTGAATCCAACTAAAAGCTTTAACTTCCAAATTCCTTCTGAGACCACATTTCCTGATATTCATTTCTCAAACTGCACTTATGATTTCACAATCCTAAATGAAATAATTTGTCCATAATTTGCTTCTCTCAAATATAAACAAATAAATAACATTCTGTAATGAGTGTTACTGAGATCTCGTTTTGGATTAGTGCCCTAAAGAGGCACATAAAGTTCAGCTGAGTCAAAGAGACTTTTCAGTTCATAGTGTTTTTAGTGAGCATCCAATATCTTTTCATTCTATGTGTCACTTTGGACCAGATGTGTATATGTTCCAGGCTGTAGGAGCTTACTTCAGTCTATAAATAAAATAAAGCTGCCTTCAGGGATTTATCCTAATTTTCAACCAAAAATGGATGATTGCTATTCAATGAGGGAGAGGAAGACTGTGTTATGTAACAGCTCAGCATTTCTATCTAGGCAATATATTGAATTTTAATGGTGGCTTTCAAAGGCACGAACAGTTCAGCAGGTTTAGTGTTGCCTGCTCAAGGACAGAGCAAGATCCTTTGAACTGTGGACACCATTACTACAATACTGATAGATTTTTCCATCTCAGCTGATATTGACCATTTCTAATAGCTATTGGGGACACTCCAGCTCAGGGGATGTGTTCCATGCAACTAACGATAGACCCCTGGTGAGAAACATGTTAGCACAATTCCATCTCAATTCAAATTTATGTCACACACACACAAACGTACACAATTACAGCATGACCTCAGCTATAAATGTTATGTGTGGTAAAAGTACCGGCAACTACATGCTTGAGGCACTATTTTAAGGCATTTTATTTAAAATCATTTATTTTATGCTACTTTCTACTTCTACTTAACTACATGTTCAACAGAAATGATGTACGCTACTGCACTTATTTGACAGCTAACTAAGTTATGCTCTGGATTTAACCCACAAAACTTATAAGCTCATGAAATATGATGTATATTTCAATATATAAAGTACAGTATGTCCTGATCAAGTTTTTTTGTTGTTTGTTTGTTTTGAGTTATTTCCTATCTAAGTCCCAATTATAGTCTCCTAATTATGAGTTTCTGCCTTAGACTGTTAAACAATTAGTGGACAAAGCCACTGTGACGTAACCCATTTGTTCATGGCCTTGTGCTTGGCATTATGGATGTTGCTATCTTTTTTTTTTAAAGCCAGAACTGTGCATATTCAGACAAGAGGGTGGAGCTGAGGAGGAAACATATAGCTTCACCTCTAACCCTGATGGATCTGACTGAGGACTTGAGGACACAGTGATAGCAATTTGTCAATCACAATGTTGCCACACCCTAACACATATCCTTCTTCATCCTCTTTTTATTTCTCTAAAAGGGACCATAATCTACAAAATCAACATCATGTTGTGTTAATGAAAAACTAAAAAGTAGCAAAAGACCATAAATGATAGGAAACTGTTTACTGAAGTAATAAATTAAATAGGACATGGAGTCATTTTCTCAAAGTTCGCATACAACTGCACTTCTTTTAGCAATCAGTGGAGCTGCAAAAGGATGTGCAGAACCAAATAAGAACACTGTCAACCACTATGACCCTATGGAGTTGAACTTCACATGAAAGATTTGAGCAAACAATTTTATCATCTGTCACAAAACAGAAGTGTGGAAATGTTTGAACAATATTTTTTTAAAGATATCTGTATATCAAAACTAGCGAAAGGTCCCATTTCAAAATTGAATTTTCTAGAAAAGAATGTTTCGAAGTGCAATGTTCTGATTGAATGTTGCATTCTCAAATGCATGTTTTGTAGTGGAGGATTATATTCCAGAACACTCAATATAAAATTTAGGTCCTTAGCTAAAATCGAATATTCTATAATAAAATGTTTTGAAATAGAATGTTTTAATTTAGAATAGAATGTTGTATTTTAATCAGAATTGGTTTTTTGTTAAGAAGCATCAAGATCCTCATTAAAATCCTATGTTAGTTCTAAAATAAAGGTCTTGGAAAGGAGATATTCTCAATGAAATGTTTTCATTCAAAACAGAATGTTCTGTTCTCAAAAGAATATGTCTACAGATGAATTATGGTATACAATGTTCTAAAATACAGTGCTCTAAAATGAAGTGTTCTCATTTATAATGGAATGTTGTACTTTTTTTTTTTTTTTTTACTTGTTGAACGGGAAGGTTATGTTTGACTGAGTATTTATTTATTTATTAATGTAGTACCGGTATTTATTATCGTAGTTGATATTTTAATGATGCACTGACTGTTTGGCACTTTTCAATTTCGTTGTACTTGTTACAATGACAATAAAGGACTATTCTATTCTATTCTACACGTTTTCTCATGGAGGATTTTATTCTAGAATATAGGGATGCAACTGTAGACTAAAAATTTGCAAATGTTCTATGATAGAATGCAGTGAAATAGAATCTTCAAAAGTAAAATAGAATATTGTATTCTGAAAGGAATAATGTCTACTAATATAGATTCATTGTCCTATTTTAAAATACAAAGATTCAAAACAGAATTCTCTAAAATAAAATGTTCTTATGTAGGGGGAAAGTTTTGCTCTAGAATGCATGTTCGCCAATTAAAGATTCTGTTCTTGAATACAGAAAAAGAACACAAACTTTTGGACCTAAGCCTGATTAGGAAATTCAGTAATTAAATGTTCAAAAATTTAACCTTCTAATTTAGAATGGAGTGTTATGTATTAGAATCAGTGTTGGTAATAAAGGCGTTAGAGTATAACGGCGTTACTAACGGCGTTATTTTTTTCAGTAACGAGTAATCTAATTAATTACTTTTCCCAT
>JAQMCX010000023.1:1678270-1690926 GCA_029814765.1 Acanthurus leucopareius
TCCTTCACTTGGAATTGATGAATGGCTGCTACCAGCACTTCTCATTTCACACTGAATGTCAATTATTTTCTATGATATTATAGGCATAAATTAAAGCCTTGATAATTTTGTTCACACATAAAAGAGAGAGAGAGTAACCATGGATGTTAAAACTCTATATAGAACAGGTTGGTCCACCATACAAAGACAATGTTATAATATGTAATAAATGTGTTGAAAGAAGATTCTCCTCAAGATAGTTCTTTAATATTAAAGCATTTATTCCAGACTGCCCCTTTAACAGTTTCAAATATCAATAACAAGCCAGGTCAGTGTTTGTTAGGTTTTCACAAGGTGAAAAATGAACAGATAATGTTTATTGTGCAGATAATTAGTTAGGTCATTAACAATGATACACACCTTTCTGTGCATTAAAGCCTTTGCTTTACTGGCTGGTCAGGCACTCGATCCCCTGAAGCAAAGCAGGTGTGACAAAAAAAGAGGAGAAGGAAACAGAAATCGATACTATATTACCTCAATTAAACTTGCATAACTGCTGCCCCCTGCTCAAAGGGGCATTTCCTGATTTGCAGCACACTGGGCCCAGGGTGAACATAACTCTTAACAGGATGTGAAATAATATAATTTAAAATGAATCTGCAAAGCCTAAGAGATAAAGTAATATGGTAAATTTAGCATTTACCTTCAGACTTCAATCAACTAGGAAAAAGCAAATTTAATGAAACTTATTCTTATAGTAAAATTCTAAATCCTCTTGCATTTAACAAATCTTGTTACATTTTTTAGCGAGAGCAACATTTCCACTGCATGGTACAGCTTTGGGTCCGTTCAGCTCTGCTTAATCTTTAGTACATGGCACTTGTCTTGTATTCCTCTGCAGATAGTACCTGCTGAATTTAGTCTGGTTCTTAACTGATAGGGTCAGTGACAGCTTGTTAAACTGCTGTGACATCGTCTTCAACACAACACAAAGAGGGGAACAAAAGATACCAAAGTGATGGTGTTTTTAATTCAATTCAATTCAATTCAATTTTATTTATATAGCGTCAAATCACAACAAAGTTGTCTCAAGACACTTTACAAGTAGAGCAGGTTAAGGCCACACTCTGTAAATGCATTTATATTTTAGATTTATAGGAACCCAACAATTGAAAGCAATTCCCACATTTTTTTTTTAATTCTCACTATGTGGCTGTTTTTCACCATTAAAGAGACCAAAGATATCCAACATCAGAGCACAGGCAACCACATGACTATGGTTGCCCCATGTAATGATTTGTGTGCAGGGCAGGGGTAACACGTCTCTTTCTAACTCATGGCTCAAAATTAACACAACTTTCTATGTAAAACCTCCAACTCCATGGTTAATAACTGTTCTTCTTCACCAGCTCTCCTCCAGTACAATCAGTCTCAACTCGACGGCTGACTTTCTATATGACCGAAGCAAGAGCCTGAAGAATGATAAAGAGTGGACAAGTTTAATTTAGCAAGTTCTGTCAGGCGACTTTACGAACAACAGGAGTCACTAAGCAGGGTTAGCATCAAGCTGCTTGCTCTGCTTACTCATATTCTTACTGCTTAAATAAAGAAGTAACCATCGGTCTCCATACAGCCTTAGAGGTCACACAGTCAGGCTGGCCTTTGTTCCACCAGGAAATTAGACTTTGCAAAGCAGCACACTGGAGACGTCCTCCTTTTTGTGTTGCATGTGAGAAACTAACCTCTTTCAGCATGGCACTTTCGTTCTACATGCATTTGTCCAAGAAAACTTTGTTAACTTCCCCTAAGAAGCCATTATCCATTTGGCAGCTATCTTGGATTCCACCATCTTGCATGAAGTTTCTATTGTTGAAGGTTCATCTTTCCATTATCTGTAAATGCGTAAATGCTTATCTTTTGGCTGGTGAGAGGGGGCTGGGGCCAATCCCAGCTGACACCGGGTGATTGGCATTTCATCACAGGGCCAACATATAAAGAGAATAACACATTCACAACTCGGGAATGAACCCAGTTGTGAATTAGCCCAAGTTGTGTTCTTTGGACTGTAGAAGGAAGCCAATGCACCTCAAGGGAAACCACGCAAACACAGAAAGAACATGGACAAACCCAGAATCTTCTTATTGTGAGGTGTCAGTGCTAACCGCTGCACCACCATGCTGCCAAACAAGCCCTGAGGTCTAAGCCACCATTTTGATTCACTATTCATTTTGATTATTTTTGTCAGTTCACCCCATACTCTTATGCACTCTCACACGCACTCGCACATACATTCACATTTGCAATCTGATCCCTCCGCGTCCTCTTACATGTGTAACAGCCTTTGTAAGTGTCCTTGATTAGTGCTCATATTAGTTCATTAAATCTCTTCCTCTCACTTGCAAAATCTGTTTGTGAGAGGCAGAATTAAAGGCATTTTTCAAAGTCACTGAATACCATGCTTAGTTCTTGCTTGCTCCGGTTTATGCCCTCCAGTATTACAAATGGTCAAACAAGGAATTCAACTATTTATGCTCTTGACAAGCCACAGTAAATCTTGCATTTAAAATACCAGAGTTGGTCATTGTGATAAATGGTACTTAAAATCTTCTGTCACCCTGTCACTTTGTTTTAGATTTTCTGCAGGATCTCATATCAAAATTTTATTTTAAGTCTGATTCCCCATCTTTCCAGATGTCACTAGCCATCTCCTTTTCTGTAGCTTCATAGTCAGCTCAAAGAAATACTGGTCAGTAGAACTTGGCCAGGTATACCTCCTTCTTTTACCTCTGCCTCCAGACATTGTTTTCAAATAGGTCCGCACTATTCATACCTTGACTTAAGGATCCCTAACCTTTGTAGGTGATTCACTCCTGTAGGTGAAATAGCAGAAGACAAGTCTGCTCATTTTTCTAACAGCCTCAAAAGCTTTCTGCATTCCCTTATTTTTCACAATTTCAATTCCTAGGGAGACTTGTAGAAAACTTTCTTTGTGGAAACCTAGAGTACCTACCCTCTCTCCAACACCTTCCCAATGTGGGTCACTACATCTGTGCCACACACTGCCATGAAGTTACTGCCATACATCTGTGGTTGGTTGGACCAATACACAAGTAAAATAATCTTTGAAAATGACTAAAGTAGTTTGTAATTATCATGGGCTAAGGATAAGAGCACTTCTGAAGTGTAGTATTGTATTTGCCTGATCACTTTTAACAATAAGGTTTGTGCATTTTGTGGAGAACAAGGGTGGCTGTGACCAGATAAAGGCTTCACAACTTACAGATCTGAGGTGCCTCTGGTAATATCAGGCACACCAAAAGCGATCAAGGTAGTTGCTTTCATGAGGTTCTCCTAAATTCCTTGTCTCAACTAAAAAGTATTATTTTAGGTTCTCAGTAAGTGTGGCTTCATAGCCAGTTGTGAAAATTCCTACACAATATTGTCTCTCCATTTTTGAAATAGCGGGCTCTTCACTGTTACTGCCCTTCTGCTTCCTACAATATGGCTTAGAAGAGATCACCTCAGCCCTTGTGAGCTTTATAGTTTCCCAAGGCTTGACAACCTTTTTCAAGTTTGACCAAGGACTGTTTCTACTCCTTCTACCTGATTTCTTATTTTATCTGTTCTCTCCACAGCAAAAGGGAAAATCACCCTAAAATTTACTGTCCTTATTTTCAGAAACAAAAGAAGCATCAATGGAATTACACAAGTTTTTCAGTATCATTAACTTCAGTCAACTTCCCAAATAGGCTAACTTTCAAAACAAACTGGGTAATGCCAATTATTTTCAGGGCCTTCTTTTAAAAAAATAAATAAATAACACTGTTGTGTATTAACAAAAGAATATAAATACACACTTTTCTCTAAAAATTTACATACCTCTGAAGAAAACAACAAAGCCAGAAAAATATAATGACATTAATATAAGTCAACAGGTTGATCATAACGAAGGCTGCAAAGAATAAACAAGGCATCACATTTTAACTAAAACTGCACACATTCAACAGGACATTATTCAGACTTGACTTAGTGTGGAAAATGACAGTGTTTGTCGTAACAAAAGCTTTGCAGGCCACAAAAAGCAAGACAGCCAGATCAGAGACACTGATCCAAGTGTTGTTAGGTCAGGCAGCTGCAGCAAGGGCACACACAGGTTTATTCTGGAAACTCTGCATTTCATTTTGAATCCATTGTTCTTCTTTTGAAGTTTTTTTCTTTTTTAGTGATTATTTTATTGTATTAAATTATATTGTCAGTCTTTCAGATGAAACAACAAATGGGTTTGTTTGACTAAGACCTCTAGAGCAACACATAAAGATGTTTTCAATGTCAAACGCTTTATCATCCATGCAAAAATTCTTCAGTTAGGGTTTTTTTAGGTTAAAGGATAAACACAGCTAACACACTTTTAAGGAAAGACCATGACTCACGTTTCAATTACTACTTTACAAAGGTTAAATTACCTTTGTTGTCATGGTCACAATGATGAGCACATCGTTAGGATACAAATGGGCTCATGCACAAATTTTTTCAAAAAAGAGCTTTTGGCTTGCCATAGGAAACAAACAAAAGTCTCTTAAAGTCAGATTTTTAGGTTTGACCCATCTCTCCATCTTTACCTCCTTTCTACATGGACTACATGGCAGGATAGGGAAATGAGAACATGTGAGTTTCTGTAATTTGTGTAAAGTCATTTTTTAAGAGTCCTTTACAATCTTAAATGATAAATCTCTCTTTTATTGGCATGCAGTACCTTTTTTCCTATGACAGCTTTCAAATTTTTAATTGACTGTTGTACATTTTGGGGAATCACTGACTTTCTAACCTAAAACAGTAACAAGTTGTTGCATAGTGGTGTACACAACCAACTGGGACATAAAGAAAGAATTTATCAAATTTTATGATGACATTAAAAATCAAAGCTTGTGAGACACAGGAAAAATGAGATACAATTAGTGATGAATTTACCATTAACATTCGCAGCAATAAGGAAAATGAGTAAGCATCGCATACAAGAATACAGCTCTCCCTTTAAAGTTAATTGTAGCTGATTAATCATTGTGATTAATGACCAAATAGCCTTTCAGACAGTAATAATATTCTGAAGAGTCATCCAAGGCCCATCTATTTTTCTAAATATATGTTCATTGGTAAAGACTTCAGTCTAACTTCACTCCTCACCTGATATTTGTCGATTTGACATTACTGCTCAACCTACAACAGTGTATGATGAATGGGCAATCTGTGGTAATGATACATGCCAGAGATTGCTTTGCCTACAAACACAGCAGAAGTATTACTTTTTAATTTGATTTATTGCGCTTTAGTGTGAACATATGTGAGGGCTAAAAGAATCCACACCCACACAGAGAAGCACCTGGCATTCAGGCATACACACACACACACATGCATGCACGCACACACACACACAGCAATACACACACAGTGCTTTATGCAATTGTACAGATACACACACCACAAATATGTACGAATAAACTGGTGAACATAACTAGCCGGATAATGTCTCATGCCCCATGTGGTAGTCAAACAATGTCAATCAGTTTCCTGGATGTGTTCTAAATATTTTGACATGCTAGCTGCAGCAGAGAAACACCATCTTGTGTACAGTATGGGACACCAGCAAGCCAGTTGGTCTGTTCCTGCTGCCTTCTCATACAGGCAGAAGTGCCATGATAGCAGTTTTTCCCCACAGCGTGGACTGAGCAGCTCATCTTTTATGGAGAAACGTCTTCCTCAACACGTCCACTGTCATGCTCACTTCAGCTACTGCTTGTCAGCATGATGTCCTTCTGGGAGATAAGGGAGGGATGCCCTATAGAATGACAGTCTGTCAGGCCTGCAGGCAGAAGAACAGCCAAGCTGACCAGTGGAAAAAAAAAAGCTCTCTGGCTCGTTTCCTACCTCCATCTGCCTTTGATAGAAGCAGTGATGGAGCTTGTAGCAAGCCCTATTTGAATATTTTAAGAGGGCATCCATGACTTTTGATGTACAGACCTATGCAAATGAGATAGAAGATAAAGGTCCCAGCAGGTACACATCCCTTTATTCTTCACACTAGATTTTTTTTCTTTTTAATAAAGCGAAATGAACTCTTCACACTCCCTTTGGACCCCCCCATCTCCTGCCTGAACAGGAGAATGTGGAGTCAAACTCGTCTGCTTCCCACATCTATATGTGAGAGTGTGAGTTGGGCATGTGTGTAGTATGAATTAGCAGTGTGTATCTGTGGTCCTGATATGCTCACAAGAATAGAAATCACAGAGCTAATTGTGCATGTTGTGTGTGGGTTAGCAGTGAAAAGCAGTAGAATCAGGCTTAGGTTACAAGTAATTTTAGCATTTAGTGGAACCTGAAATAATTATACTGACTATTAGTTCAGCAAACATTTTTTCAGAGACAGTTGCTCTGGAGACATTATTAATCAGTTTGTTTAAGACAAAAAACTTCTGCTAAATTAAACCTTTGGTTATGATAACATGTTATCATTGGAAGAAGTGAGTTAGTTGCTGTAACTAGACCTTTAATAAAATGTGAACAACGAATAACTCACTGAATTGTTGAGAGACGTAGCTTTTCGGTCTACGTAGCTTGCCTTCAGTCTTGTTGATGGGGCCAAAAATAAACACAAGCGTCAAAAGCTATTTAGTTAACTAAACAGTTAACATATTTTTAATTTATTATTAAAACCATGGGTTTAGGATATGAGCCCTCATTAATTTGACAATGAAGATCCAAAAGCCAAAAGCCACACATACAAATTTTAGTTTTAATTATAGATTGTCAGTTTTTCCTACAACTTAGAAGTGTTTAGTGTTTCATAAGCATAACTGCAAGAAGCAGACCTATGTTTGCAACAATTACTGGGGATCCTGCTTCTTTTCAACTTACAACTTAACTTGTTCACCTAAAAATCTGTGCTAATAAAACAAGATGTACAGTATACATGGAAACAGAAGTATGTAACCTTGTCAAAGACAGGGTCGGTGACTCACTTCAGCTTTTCCCCTCTCTCTGTTTGCTTTTCAGTGGCCTCTGGAAGTTCTCAGCGGTCAGCTTGTTTAGGACAGTCTGCACACACAGAGGAGCTCCTTAGTTTAGTCTGCTCAAGGTCTTTCTCCTCTCCATGGGGCAGCATTTCAGAGCGCAGAGGCAGCCTTGTTTTTTAGTGAGACAGACTGACCTATTTTCAGAAAATACTTTATCCATCTGACTTGTCAACCTCCTCATTGTCGATTAGCATCATAAAATCTTTATTTTTGTTTCCCTTGGAGGAGATAGATTTCACAGTCATGATTTGTTAGTTGTTGATCTCCTTCAGTTTAGAGTTTTGTTTAGGAACAAGCTAAGCAGAAGAACAGTTTGAAATAGAGCATGGCTTTGTCAAACACTACACAATCAAGCTTTGCACTGTTGAGATTTTGCAAAATATTAAAATCAATTCTACAGTCTTGCTGGCCACTGCAATGTTTTGGGGTAAAAAGCAGAATACAACCATGGGCTAAAAGCTGAGCAAAGCTGAGGGAAACTGCAGAGTGGGGTTATCAATGCTGTATGGGTTCCTTCATACAAGCAACACCTTTAACCCTACACATAACTGCAGCCTTGCTGTGTGGTGAGCTTGTCCGGTGTTCAGCCTCTCTGGCTGTGTGCAAAATCATACAGATGACTGTGGGCTGTTCTTCTAGCATAGGAAGCCATCTTCCTCAAACATCTACAGGCCTCTCTCTCTCCGCTTCCTGCCAGCGAGCATGCTGTGGTCCAACTTTGTAAATATTTTAAGTAGTAATATTAGGTATGTGGCAGCCCTGAAATGTAGGACTGGGAAGCATTTTCTATTTGTGCCCTTTTATTTATTTATCTTTTTATTTATTTTACCTTGTGTGTTCTGAGTAGGAATTTAGGAAAATTGTTTTATTTTCATTTTGTTTGTTATTTTGCTTATTAAAGCTCAAGTGTCCTAAATGTTGAGAGTACAGGTCAAAATCTCTTGGTTTTTGTAGCATAACAAGAAGAAAGTCCATTTTTTTTTACAAATTTCCACCAGGCAGAAAAGATAAATTTAGCAGTCAGTTAAGTTCTGCTACTCTGAAAATAAAAGCATAACCCTCCAGATATTATTCAATAGATTTCCATAAAGTGCACCTCACATAATCCTGACAGTGAGAACAGTGATTCTTAATAAGCTCTTGTATTTTACAAAAAAAAAGGGACCTTTATTGTCCGTCTATTCCCCAATGTAAAAGCTATGAAAAATATATTCAGGCTGAGAGGATGACCGAAGATAATGGCTTTAATGTGAATCAGGTGTACTGGCAAGACATTTCATTTAGCTTGACATTCTTTTTGGGTTTTACCCTCTTCCACCAGTCCTCCCACACAGGACGACCGAGAGTCTATTTACGGACATTTGAACCACAAGCTTTTCTCGCCATGCAAAAAAGATCTTAGCTAAGGCGCAGTCATGCATAAACATGAAGTCTGAAAGTATTGCCACATTTTTATGTATTGGTACAAGGGATGTGGAGAAACAAAGTGCTCCTGAGAGCTGCCCTCTCCATTTCTGATAGTTAGCCTGCAGCTCTACATGTCAAATATACTGTAAGTTAGCATGGAGAGAGCTTGATGTGAATGTGTGCTTTTCTCATGACCTTGTGGAGGAGGTGAGAAGCGTAACCCACTTATTCAGAATACTGTGACTTTAAATTCCCATTTACATAAGTGAGCATAAGTTCAGATGTCATAACTTCACAGGAAAAATAATAGTACAGTCTTTTTTTAAACAATCTTGAAATCCGGAATTTGACCCTTCTTCGCCGAAGGCTCTGATATGCTACACATTCCTTGTCTGTGTTTCATTACCAATCCAACAGGATGCAAAGCAAAAGCTTTCCTTCTTACTGCAGGGCTAAGAATCAAAATCAGCATAGTGTGAGTAATTACAGGTATTGATTCACAGCTCCAATTACAATGGAAAATTTGACCCATGCAATTTCTACTAATTCCCTCTCAGTATTTGTTCTTTTCCAGAATGCAAATAAGTCATGAAGTAATCAAGTAATGTCAGCAGTGGCCTATTTTTCTCTTTTTACTGGCTGTTCTCTTGCTTTTCTATATCCAGCCAAAAGACAAACATGGATGGATTATGAGAAAACGGGCCCCTGGGCACAGACACCCAGACTGAGAAAGACACACAGCAACCAGTCGTCTGTGGTCATTCTGTATCTTTGCTGATCTTGTAGTTGTCTAGACCTTCTTTTTAGTTTTGTTTGTTTGTTTGTTTTGTGATCATTTTGTATGTTTGCAATTGCTCCATGTCTATTTTTTGTCTCTTTGTAGTTGTTTAGTGAATCTTGGGTTAGGGTTAGGGTTTGGGGTTAGGGTCCTTCTTGTCATGTTGTAACTCTCTGTGGTCAGTTTGCACCCCTTTAAGGTTCCAATGTGTAAGTTTTCTTGCATCTTTCGGTAATTCTGTTGTATCTCTTTGTAGTCATTTTTTTCTGTTTGCAATTATCCTTGTCCTTTGTTGGTGTTTGTGTGTCCTTGCTGACACTTTATGTCTCTTTGACATCATTTCGTGTTTCTTTGTGTCAGTTTTGATTCTCCTTGAAGTTGTTTTCCATCTCTTTGGGTTGCTTCGTGTCCCTGTGTTTGCTTTGCATACCTTCATTTTGTGTCTCTTCGAAGTTTGGGGGTTTTTTGGGGTTTTTTTTTTGCCTGGTTGTAGTAGTTGTGTCTCTTTGAGGCATTTTGTAGTTACTTTTCAGATATTTGTTTCCACACTGTCATTTTACATCTTTTTGTGAACATTTTGTGTGTCTTTGCCCTGGAGCCTCAACTGGATAAGCTCCCAAGCAAGAAAACCATATACTTTTACTCATTAAGGTTGGCATAGGTATGCATTCTATCCAACAGACAAAAATATAAGGAAGTCTGTCAAGTTAGTGTGTTTGTAATCTTTCTAACTGTCCACATGGCCAGTCAAGAGAATCCTTTAGATGGACAGTGATGACATGCCTGGAAAAAGGACACAGTACTGTCAATGAGGATACCAGTGGAACTTCCAAGAGACCTTGTCCTCATAAATTGCCACAGACACTGGATTCAGTGACTGTGGTCAGTGGTGCAATGGCCAATTTTAATCATAAAACTTAATGAAATCCTAAAACCTTGAGGTTCTAAAACCAGAGGCCAATATGGTGTAATTTGTAAGAAAAACACTCCAGTTTTGATTAGGTTGCACTGCTCTTGGAATTCAGAACACGATGGTGTTTTCGTGAAAAAACAGGAAAATCTCTGAGGGTCACCACTTTGTTTTGTAAAGGTTAAATAAACTGAGAAATACAAACAATCTGGGGATTCAAGACAAGGTTAAGAGGAGTCCTACTGTCTTCAAGAATGCAACCAAGGTGTCTTTGCTCAAATTCATTCCCAGCCCTGCAGTTAATTGTGCACCAAGTAGGTGTCAGAGTGCCTGTGGCCAGCTATCACACCTGCTGTCCTCAAGAGACTTAGGAGTTTGTAAAGGGTGAAACCTCAGTGTTTCTCTCTCTCTCTCTCTCTCTCTCTCTCTCTCTCTCTTCTGTCACCTTATGAAAAAATAACCGTAGAGTCTTGGCTATGTGGGAAATACATGAGTTCATGCTCTGCTTTTCCCCAAAGACTGATTGAGAGTTCACCCTAAAGGTGATGAACAAATTAATTAGTCTGTTGAACTGATGAAAAATCATGTTTTTGTAGTTGTGAGATAAAACTTGGTATGCTATCATTGGAGAGTTACAAACCAGAAAGCAGACCAAGGAAAGCCTTTTAATAAAATGGTTGCCAGGTGGATTTCTCTTTTTCAGAAAAGAGAGTCAAATAACTGTTTACACAGTGATACTAATTTCTCATTTTTTACCTTAAAATGATACCAATGTTTGTACTGATAACAATATATTTGAGGCATTTTCATGGGACTTCATAGGAAAATGAGTAGATAAACGAATAAATTGTTATGTTTCGGTTTTTAAGAGGTAAAAAATAGTTTACTAAATAATGTGGACACCATCCCTTAAGGCAAAAATTCACAGGTGTACCTCTTCTTACTCCCTCCTTTTAATCTCTTTAATCTTTTGAAACATTAATTAGAAGGCATTTATATTTATTATCATCCATTACTGCATTCAATATAGAACCCAAATTTGATGAAAACATCAAAATTTGTATCGTAATTGAAAAAAACAACGTCCTTCAAAGGCACATATTATTTTTTATTATTTTCAAGGTTTACCTGATGTTTAAACATTACAAAACCTCAGGAACTTCGTCAGAGTATTTTATTACTTATCCCTAACTTGAAAAACATGAAAACCAAAATCTCAACCCCAATTATTTTTATTAATAATTATCTGAAGAGAAAAGTTGAATGCATCTTAAATACAGTCTTAGTGTGAAGTCAAGGTGGTTTAAAATGGTTACGTTTTTGCCTTTTTAAATTAATGGAGACATTACTTTGTTCCTGATTATTAAGCTGAGACCCCATATTTATATTAAGGTTGTTAACTTTCAGGTATTAAGGAATATACTAATGATAATGTATGAAGGTTTGGGCAATGCAAGCAAAATTATAGTATATACAGATACAATAAGTACAGTATAGGTCTCAGATAAGGTTATGCAGTTAATCATACAGCATTTCATAAAAGTCTCTTTAGACCATTATCCTCTTGTCTATCTGCAAATCAGTGTGGTCACATTATGTGTAAAATGCTGTTATTTCGGCATTTCAGTTGTAGGCTAATTCGGAAAAGTGTGAAATGGCAAAAAAAGCTTGTGTTTGATGTTTCTGACTATAGTCTGTTTATTTTGGAAACCATACTTTGACACCATCTTTCACCATTAACATAGTTCTTATCTATTTGTTTGTCAAGACATTAAAGTGTTTTTCTCCCTGTGTGGATTAATCCAATGCCTGTTTTATAAATTTTAAAAAGTGTAGTGTGACTCTGAGTCTGGAGTTAGTTCTGGAAAGTTTGATAAAGCTCACACAAAAAAAACTTTTAACCAATCTAGGTGCTAGCTAGCTTTCAGGTAAAAATGATAAACTGTAAACACCACAGACACCGGCATGCAGCAACAACAACAAAATAGCTACTCATCAGATAAAAAAGGATCCCAATCCTACTTATGTTCACTAGTTAGTATCAGTATTACTTTAGCACTCATAACCAAAGAAATATAACTGGATAATAACACTTTTGGTATTGGCCAATGAGTTTGTATAGTTACTTGAAATAATGAAAGAGGTTGGTTAGGTTTAGTTGGCCAGCAAGTGAGCAGTTTTAAGTTCCTGGGGATCAACATAACAGAGAACCCGTCGTGGACTTCACATATCTCTGCCCTGGTTAAAAAAAGCTCAGAAATGGCTGTATTTCTTAAGAAAACTTAAGAAAGCAAAATTCCCATGCCAAGTTCTTGTCAACTTCTACAAAGGTGTGATTGAGAGCATCCTGACTGGAAACATCACAAACTGGCATGGGATGTGCAAGGCCCAAGACAGGAAGACTCTGCAACGAGTGATTAAAATTGCCCACTGCCCCCAAACATCATTGGTACCCATCTACCAAGCATCAGTGATATCAGGGAGGTGAGGTGCCTGCGCAGAGCCAAAAGGATAC
>JAQMCX010000023.1:1691026-1716762 GCA_029814765.1 Acanthurus leucopareius
CAAGCCCGTTATGACCCAAACTCCAAGTTCAAGTGGTCACCAGTCACAGTCGTGTCTGTGGCAACAAGCCCGAGACTATTATCACCGAGCCATGTAACTTAGAATACTTACTCGCAAGAGTTACTGCTTGCACCTGCACCTGTTGCATGCACATGCACTCTTTGTGCAACAACACACACTTTCAGGGAGCGGAGGTTCAGGGGCAACACTGACGGCTGGTTAGCTGTGTCTGCTGCCCACCTTTAGACAACCATTTAACATTTTTTAATTTATCAGATTCATGGACAGAATGGCTGATGGATAGATGGATTTAAACACACACACACACACACACACACACACACACACACAGATACACAAGCTGCTGTGTGAGCACAAGTGCCAGTCAATGCACAGTGTAACCTGAGCAGCATAAAACACAATGTGCTGCACTGGATGCCACAAACAGCAGACTCAAACCAACAGAAGCATCACAGGTGTCTTGAATTATAGACGGTGCTCATGTGTTTAATGTTACATGCAGCAACAGAATATTCTGCTGATTTAAAATTTAACGTTTAAACGAGATACAAGACTAGGAAGAGGGGTTTATTTTTAAAAACTTAAATGCATAGGATCATTTTAAAAATAAATCCTGAGGGAGATCTTCTCCTGACATGTCCTGACGGCTGGTGTCTCCGACAGCATCACACAGAGGAGAGCTCACGGATGCACCAGAGAAGGGAACAAATATCAGCTTACCATGACAGACAGATACGTGATACACTGTCAACATCACACCCTGAGTAACCACACAGCACTGATTTATAAGCCAGAACTGTCTCCTTTCTAACAAACATACAGATCTTTAAGCAAACAGGCCCCTCATGCTCATAAATGATCACTGATCACTGGGTATCATTGATCACTGGGTCTGTCTGAAGCCTTTTAGACGTGTTTTTCATGCATCATTTGTTTATGTAACTATTCTTTAAAAACATTTATTAAATATTAAGACAAAAAAACTTGATTATTATCCTAATATTTATAATTTTTAGTGGCATATTAAAAACACAATTAAACTGTGTAAGAAATAAATCTCATTTTGTCATTTAGCAGCACAGAGCTCATTAGTTTGTTCAGACTCTGTCCTGGTCTCTCACACACAAACACACAGGAATCTGACATATCGTCTATAAACAAAAACACTGGGGATGAACAGCAACTACAGTATATAAAATCTGAGAAAAACAAAAGCTTTTACATTTATTTTGATTTATCGTCAATCAAATGAGTCTGTAATAAATACAACTTATACAAATGTTAGCAAATCAGACTTGTTTACGACAACAACAACAACAACAAAGTGTTGGTTTGTTGCTCAGATTTGATCATAAATAACCTCTAAAATAACTTCAGCAAACCCACATAAATAAAAAAAATCTCTGTTTGATTCAGTTGAGACACCAAAGTTGTACATTTGGACATTTAATCAGCAGCTCAGGACAGGAGGAGCTCCAACATGGCTGCCACAGACTCTGCTTTCAGAAATCCTTCCTTTCTACACATTAATTCTTTCCACCTTTGCTTCCTGTTTTCTCTCTCGACTCGTGAAACTCTTTTACCTCCTTCCTTCCTCTGCCGCTGCCCTGCTCTGCTTCCTTTCTTCCTCCTCTCTCTCTCTCTCTGCCGCTGAAACACAACTCTGGGCTAAATTTAGCACCAGTGTGATACAATATTCCTCATTACACTTCCCACACCTCTCTCGCTCTCTCTCACCATCAGTTTACCTTTCAATGCCTCATCATATTCCTCCGTTTCTCCTGAGTCTCTTTCTCTCTTTCTCTGTACGTCCTTCACGTCGTCCCTCAAGGACTTATGTAAAGGAAAAATAAATACATAAAACATCGGAGTTTCCACAATATTCCAGCTGTGTATGTCTGCAAATTTACACTTCCTGATTTTCATAAGACACATTCTTGGGTTTATGTTATTCCGAGTTGAGGATCAGGATTCAGTGCCTTGCTCATGGACGCCATTTAAATGTTAGCGAACACTGTTTGATTCTGTTTTGATATTAGCCCTCTTAATAAAGAGTTTTTGCACCAACATAAGCAATTATAAGTATGTTTTTCCTTTAAATCAATACAAAACTTCAGATTAGAATGTTGCTTTTTACCTACAATTTGTTAAATTTTGATTCAAATCTTAAAGAAATGCGTATTTCTATTAAACACTTAAATTAGTAATTGGTACCTTTCCGTGGTTGAGTTCGGGCACCCAGCCCTGCTGAAAACTTTTGTGTAAATAAATTAAATTAAAATGACCTATTAAGTTATTTTTGTGGTGCTATCAACACCGCGAAAAGCTATTTCTTCAAAATAAATAGATATATAAAAGGTCATTAAAAAATGAATAAATAAAAACACTTAATTTTTTTACCAAAATAAGGTGAAGGAAACAAATTATAACACGATTTTTAGCCGTGTTACACTCCGGTGGTTTGTTACACAGAAACGTCCTGGAGGTTGGTATTAAAAGTTGTTCAAAAAAAGGCAGGAGCTTTTAATAAATAATGGACAAGTGATTGGATTAATCATCTGTTACAGTATTTAGAATTATTATTGTTTATTTTATTTTTATATAGAACTAATGACTGACATTTCTTTTGCCATGTGCACACTTTATCTGTGCCCAAACAACATTATTAAAAAAATTAAATTATCATCATAAACCTAGAAAGATTATTTGACTAATAGCTTAAATAAAGACAAGTGGATTAGGAAAATCTTTAGTGAGGGGCAGCCTCACCATGAAATATGTAATTATTACAATAATTATTATAAGAAAAAATTAAAAACATGCACAGAGATTGAGAGAAAAATGACAAAGATACACAAAAAATAATTAAATTTAAATTTAAAAAAAAGAAAACAGGGGGCAACACTTGTGTTTATAGCCCAGTGTAAACAGTGACAGTGTAAACATAAGGGTTACCACGGCCTACACAGCCTTCAACACACACACACACACACACACACACATGTAGGATGACTCTGCACTTTCTCGACTTCCTTGAGGTTTTTGGTTTCAACAACTATCAAACTCTATAGGTCACTATGACCACCAGCACTCACACAGCAGCCAATCAAAACTCTCTGCAGCTGTGCAGAAAAGTCTGATGATCCTGCAGGGAAATACACTGTTTACTTTGTTAACATGGGATCATTTTATGTCAAGCTGATCTGCAGTTTTTATCCTAAATGTTTGTGCAGAAAGCAAAGAACCTCCTAAATTAATTTCGTCTCATATTACATAATAACATGCATGTGTTTCTGTCTAACTGACCTCTCAATGTTCATGTAAACATCAGGGAACATTCAGGGTTTTAAAACACAACATGCGAAGGCCCCGATGAGAATCGTCCAGATGTTCTTTGACACCCTTCAGGCTGCCGTGTCCCAAAACCTGCATGTAGCTACATGAAGGCTGAGGATTAACACCACTGCAAATGCCTGATCGAGTTTCCTGTGTTTGGAACACGCATGGACGACCTCTCACAGCGCGCACAAACCAACACACAACCACATGCATGCAAAAATACTGAGCACACAAATGTGCATGCAAGGACTGCACAGACACACATGCAAATACGCTGATACACACATCACAGAAGTCCTTCCTACATGTGTTAAGACCAACCGCGGCTTAAGCAACGAGGCGCAGAAAGGGTAGCAAACAGGTGGCCGGCAGGGAAAGAAGGGAAACTGCAACGCAGTGACAACATGTGTATGCGCGTGTGCGTTTGTGCACGTGTGTGTGTGCATGCCAAGATCAGGGGTAAAGGAGGTGCATGGTGTCTAAGCACCTGTTGCGTGACCCCTGTTGTTATACATCAGCTAATTGATCTTCACCACGTCTAGAGCGCTCACACACACACACACACAGACAGACAGACAGACACACACACACACAAAGTTAGACAGGCCAGTACATGCACATGTAGCCTGCACTGCCAATACAGGTGCGTCATTCAAGAATGGCATGAGCGATCCAGGGACAGAAACTATGGACACGCAAATAAATGTGCCAGAGACAGGCTGACGTAGCGACAGACAGATGGTCACGGACGACAGAGAGAGCGACAGGCAGACAGACAGACAGACGGAGACGGAACAACAGGAACAACAGAGCGACACTGACCAGGGTTTGCTTGTATCTCAGAGCCTTCCTTTCCGACGCATCTGCGGCCATTGACACACTGTCACTGACCCAAAAATAAACCCACCCGCTCACCGTCTGTCTCAGCATTACCAGGACCGTGCAGGACGCCAGGACGCGCTCACACACACACACACACACACACACACACACATATACACACACACATACACACTACACAGCAACACAGGGACAGTCATACATATGCATGTATTAGCCACACAAGTACAAACACACACACACACACACACTCATACATATTCAGACACAGTGTAAACTCACTCAGCTGGGGTTACACCCCCCCACCCCCCCTCCCCCTCAATGCCTCTGTTTCACTGCTCAGCCTTAAAGTTAAGTCTGTAGAAAACTAAAGAGACTACATGTCAACAGTTTCTAAAGTACTTTACTAAACACTTATCGCTCAACATCTAAAGAAACACAGGACGTCTTGTGTCAGTGCTGCAAAAACCAAACTCAATCCAACAGCTTGTGGCTTGTGAGAAACCAGGCAGGTGGAGAGATGGGACTATATTTCAGGATTTGCTGTGTGGTGCTTTGAGCCTTAAAATATCTTAATAGACCGTCAGCAGACTCAACATACAGGTCTTTTCAGAGGCACGGTGCGGCTCAGCGCTTTATCTTATTAGCATTATAAACAGAAGCTGGCTGCAGGTTTATTTTTTAATTCTGCAGACAACTGATCGGTCCATAAACAAGTTAAGTCAATAATAAAATTAAAGTAGCTGCTTTGTGTGTTGTGAGTGGGTGGCCAAGTTGCAGAGAACGAACGGCAAAGAGCAGTGAATACAGGTGGAGCAGAGAAGAAAAGTTAGCAAAAAGTTAGCAACAACAAGTTGATGTTGTTTCCCAACTGCTGGAAAAGTGAAGGATGACTTTACGCAACTTTACTGCACATCAGCAGTCGAGTGAAAAATGCATTAAAATGCTTTGGGTTTGTTCCCATGCTAGTGTCGGTGGATGAATGAGATTCCATTAAACATGGGTGAATATAAACCTGTTTTTCCTGAAGTTGGAGGATATCTTGAAGGCATTCTTGTGAATTATGGGAGGTAAGAAAGCTCAACCAAACATTGTGTGTGACAGAAAAACTGCCTTTCAACCAAAGAAATAGATGATTTATTTAGTAAATGATTTGGTACGATTAAAGCAAAGTGTTAAGGATTTTTCATGTGTGTCTTTCCTGCTTCGTCCTGACAAAACCAGAAACAGAGGAAGTTTACACAACAATAAAGCAAAAACTTCAAGAGTGATTTAGCTTAAGTTTCAGACCAAAACACACAAAGCACCTTAATTGGCTTCCTGAACGAAAACTTAATGACTAACGGCTCAGAAAAGATCACTAGCAACTGTAAGTTAAATCTGTGGTGTCTGTGGGCTGGGCTGAACAGGTAACAACACGCTAACTGCGATGACATTTCACACAAAAACTGCAAATACAAGCGTAAAGAACCTCAATCCACTGAAAACATTATAGTTTCAGGTGGACGGTTGGATGCTATTAGTGTCTGCTGGTGTGAAAGAACACCGGCTTCACTCTTTAAAGGGAAAGAGGGTGGAGGACCCTGCAGGTGAAAAGTCATCATTATTCAAAACCAGTACTTTCCACACACACACACCCACACACACACATATCCAGTGTCACGCCTCTCAGTTCAAATACAAGTGATAAGTTCACTGGAGTCTGCTTTCATAATATCTTTCCAGCATGAAACAGTAAAAAAAAATCACTGAAAACTGTCTCAGTGTTCAAGAACAAAAGTGGATTCAGTTTTCTTTCCATTTAATCTGAAACTTTTTCGACATAAAGCGTTTTTAAAACCTCAGTCTGAGGACAGGATATGTCAGCTGTCGATGTCTCACAATATCTTAACAACTGTCTTTACATTTCTTCCTATGTTGAAGCAGGAATATTTATCTTTCCTAGTCGCCTTGGGACAAAAAAACAAAAGAAGCTCACTGTTTTAACTGTATTTCAGACATACGGTGCACCTGTTTTAATGGAAGTTTGTCAGTTTTGCACCTCGACCTTTACAAGTTACAACATCGAACACATTATGGGAGAAAGAAAGGTGGGCTTTTGTTTAAAAGCTCAGAGTTTATCAAGGTGGCAAATAAAGCAAGCTGTCTGGAGACTCAACACAGATGAAATGTGTACACAGTGGCACGCACATACATGCACACAGCAAATACTAAACTGACTGCAAGGTGTGTGCAGGTGATAAGAGTGACAAGGAAAAATTGCTGGGAGGCGTGAGCGTGGCCAACCTCAAAGAGAGAGAGAGGGAGAGGGAGGGAGTGAGAGAGTGAGAGAGGGAAGACACGAATGAGAAAACACACCGAGGTGGCGAAAGTAAAACAAAAACTGAGGATCTGACATCAACACTTTCTTTAACTAACATGTTTCTGCCGTTGGATTTCACCGTTCACTGCAGACAAGTGCATGAAAACTGAGAATGGACTTGAATTTGTCTTTCTTACACCTGTGTGGCTCACATAGGACAGCAAATTACACTTGGATACGAGAAACAGACGGATTTTGACACCTGAAGACTTCCAGAGAGTTGGCAAGGTGAGACGGGGGGATCTTTGTAATCTTTGTAACTTCACAACGGTTAAAAATAAAATATGTGATGTTATTTACATGTTGGCTAACAGGTTACTACTGCACTTTTGATTTACATGTGGTTATTAAAATTTAAGGCTCACATGCACATGTTCAAATGTTCAGGTGCATTGTTTTGTTTGGAGGAAAACATATGCACACAGACAGGCTATATGTACTTTGTACCATAGTACTATGTATTATAAATACTATATATGGCTGTGGGATGTGGCAAAAATATACTATCCTGCTACAGATATGTATCAAAATCTGAATCAGCTTACACAAAATTTGATGTAGAGGTGTAAACAAGGAAAACACAACGTATTTTTAGGTACATAACATAAAAATGTGAATCCTGACACTGACTTCAACCATCAGACAGCAGCTTTTTCTTGTGTTTGTGTTCACACACTCAGTATGTCTGTGTGTCTTTAACAGCATATATTAGTCTTTATATTTCTTGGTGTGTTTTGAGAAGACCCAGCCTTTTGTTGTGCTTTCAAATGTGTGTTGATGAGAGAGAGTAATTTGTGTGTGTTGGTGTGAGACAGCAATGCAGTCAAACAGGTTCAGAGGCTTCCATCCTTTAAACAGGCCATAGGAGAGCGAGTGTGTTTTTGTCTTAAAAAATGCTGAGTACATGCCAGCATGACTTTGTAATGGTGGGTGTGTGATTGTGTGTGTGTCACTCTGAGAGTACAGCACTTAAAGCTGCATTATTACCAAACAAACAGAGAGTCGGACAGTGAAGAACACACTGAACCTGAACATTGTTGCTGTAATGTGTTGAAAATCAGCGTTTCCACTGATGTTTCAGTTTGTTGTATGAACGACAAACGCTTTACTGACAGAGAAGGACGAGGTAGGCATGAGAACAATTTCTTAAGCATTATTTGACTAAAAACATGTCAGCTGTTTACAGACAAAGGAAATATTTCCATTAATCCTTTTCACCTTTTCAAGTAATCAGGGAAAACAATAATGTACATCATCTGCTTTGTTGTATTTCACCAGCACATGAAATTACAAGTTTAATACGTGAATGTTTAATCCAAATTTAATATTTAAGCTTTTATTAAAATCTGTGTATATATTGTTTTGCAACATTTATACATTTTACAGTTTATTTTCTGTTTGCATGATTACATTTCAGTTTCTCTTTAGACTATTTAGAATTATATGAGCACTTGGTGGGTGAAAGTGAGTGAACATATGCTTTGGTGTCACCTGTTAAAGGTTAGAAAAGAGGCTTTCTGTGTGAACAGACGGGAACACGGTGTTTTGATTCAACCAAACCCACCGAATTCTCACTCCTGCCCACATTTGTTAAAGAAATTAGATGGACAGGAGGGCGACAGTACAGCTGCTGAGTGTATTTCTCAATCCAAAATGGGTGTCTTTCTTTTTAAACCTTCTGATTTAAGTGTGGGATTTTCTCGTCGAGTTTTAAACGCAGCAGTTTGAAAAGACTTGGGAAAACAAGTTTAAATGTAGACGATCACACATGTTCACGGGGAAATTTGCATGTGACACAGCAACCACTCCCCTGCAGTACACACTCATTTCCTTGGCAATATCAAGGTCTCCATCAGTTATGTTTTCATCATATCATACTTCCCTCTGTATCACTGTCCTACTGTCTTTCTTTGACAGTCATTTGTTAGTCAAGTTGCCTTTTGAAAACTGCTTACGTAAGGATTCGTAAAGCTGGAACAAACAGTTTCAAGGGTTTCCTGCATAAAGGATTATCTAAAAACCTGAGCATGTCAGAAACAATACAAACCTTTTCAAGTGCCTTTGTGTTAAATACAACATCACCAACAAGGAAGTAAACTCACTACAAGGTGGTGACTACTTGGTAACAGACAGACTGGCTCCCACTTGACACTTAAATCATCAGTAAGAAAAAACAAAACACAGGACAACTCGCATCCCTCTCAGCAGAGGACTTCATCCCAAATATAGCTGTAGTTAGTTATACTTAAGCTGTCTTGACTAATGGATATTCAAAGCTACTGCGGTTTAGAAGTCACTGATTATTCTGAATTACTAGTTAGTTAATCTCCAGAGACACGTCTTTTTGTTTTTACTGAATGACAATGAAAATTCTCTCCAGGCGTTTCAAATACAACAATGAAAGGGTTAACTAATGTCGGTGGTACCAACCTGTGGACAGGTGGAATAGCAAAGTTCTCCATTAGCTCTAAGGGGGTGTCAGATGTATCTGATTGGACGGAGCCTCCAGCAAGCTTGTCTGAGCTGCAGATACTGTTTGACTGCAGCAACAACATGACTGCTTTCCTGCAGGAATAACAGGAGTCTTTTCTTCTCTAAATACCTGAAATTTTGTTTATTTAGCATGAAATCACTTAGAAAATGAATGTTTAAACTAGGGCTGGGACTTTATCGTGTTAATTATGATTAATTACTTATAGAAAAGATAACGCGACAAAAAAAAATAACCAATTTAATCGCAATTTTTTTTTGCACTGCAAACAGTGCAGAACATTTCTCATTGCACGAGTTCCCGGAGTAGCTCAGTCTGTAGGGCGGGTGTCCCACGTGCGGAAGTTTCGTTCTCCACGTGAGTTCGACTCCGGCTGCAATCATTTGCTGCGTGTCTATAAAATATAAAATTTTTGAAAAAATGACAAGAAGCCGCTGCTGGGTTTGTTGGAAAACAATTACCAGGTGGAAACAAAATTTGTGCACAAATTTTCCGGGAAAGAATTTGCCTCTCCGGAGCTCCTCCAACCTCCGCTACCACCTCAATGTCAAACATTTTGCAGCTAGCACAGACAACAAAATGACAAAAAATGTTGCTTCTCGTGTCAAATACTGATATGTGATTAATTGAGATTAATTAATTACACAGCCTCTGATTAATTAGAAAAATTTTTTTAATCGAGTCCCACCACTAGTCTAAACAAATCTATGTCTGCTCCGGCAAAATTTTTCCATCATGTTTGCTGCTGCTTTAGCGCCCCACACTGCACAACCTCACACATCAGAAATACACGTCAACAACAACCACCCACAATGTCCAAAGCTGCATATTTGTGGTTGAATTAAGTTGACTGGTTGATTAGTGGACTTGTCTGTCAAACCCCCACTTTACAAATACTTTAACGCTACATTTGTCAAGTTAGCACAAACAATGACGTGATGTTTCTCCACACCCTCTAAAGCTACAAGAACATTTACTAACAGAAACCTTATTCAAATCTCAACAAAATCAGCGACTGCTTACTTGCAAAAGGTCATTTTATCAAAAGTTACAAAATAAGGTGGTAAAAAATACTATAACTGATGTAAGAACTTTTTCGGAGGTGATATAAATGTTAAGTTCAAACATGTTTGGTATATCAGCTGTGTGATCTGAGAAGTTAAATGAACCTGTTGATTCTTTTTGAGGCTTTTGTGGATTTTGGGTCACTGCTGAGCGATGGTAATACTAATCTCTGTTTCTCTGTTATCTGTGTAACTGATAGCAGCTCAAATACATACATACAAAAACAGGTCAGAGCACTCCTTTTTATTTTTGTGGCGGAAGTCAAGATATAAAGGCTATTATTAACATCTGTCACGCAGAAAAAGATAATAAAAGGTCATAGTTAATATTCAAAATATTTGCCAAAGTTAACATTCCTCTGGGTGTGTGCTCTGCTGTTTCCCAGAAACTCACTGATTGCTCTTATAGCACTTATCTCTAAACGAGCTCCTTCAACCAGCTACTCCTCTGTATAGATTTATTAGACAGGCAGATGCTCTATCTGAGCTTAGAGGATTTAGGGGAGCTGCTGAGCAGAGGTAATGTTGATCCATCTGTGTTTCTCTCTTCCTCTCCAGCATGTCATCCAACTCCACCGCCGATAATCTGTGTGAACCGAACGACAACCTCTGCAGTAAGGACATAACTGCCTCTCGTCATCTGTCTCTTCATCATCTCCCACACTTTCTCCCTCACTGTTCCTCCTCAAACTCTTGTCTCCCACCTCACTTTTTTCTTTACTTCTCTTCAGCTCTTCAGGTTTTTTCTCTTTTTTAACAATAATCCAACTGTCTAAACTGTATTTTCAATTAAGTAAATACAATTAACTTCTTCATTTTGGCTTTAAACCTAGGGTTGGGTACTGAAATTTGGTTCCAAGTAGGAACCGAATCAAAAACGGCGGGTACCGAGTACCCTTATTTCGATTACATTTACTAATCGAAATAAGGAATCGTTAGGAACCGGAATCGATAAGCAGAACTGGAATCGGAATTGGATTCATAAAAAACCTAACAATACCCATCCCTATTTAAACCTGGACCATCAATCATGCTGACATGCGACCCATCAGAAACACCAGAGTCTGGTTCAAAGCCAGTAGGGTAAAATAAACTGGAAACTCTTAAAATCTGACATTTCTTGGTGTATAAAAATCATCAAGCATCATTGCATCTCTTTCTAATTTCATTCATTGGCCTTTTAGCTTTGATAGTGCAGCCATAACAGAGTGACATGTGACACACAAGGGGAACTACTGGAATGCCCCATTATTTACATCCAACCACGAAACCGTCCACTATCGTCAGCAATGACTTTGCAATATCTCACCCGTAGATGACGCCACCTGAAATACTGGATCTCCAGGTGATATGTGCTTTCACAACCACAGTAAATACTGCTCACGCACCGATACTGCGGAGACGTCTTTGTATCAGGAAATTAATTACTGTGATCTAGATACGCTTTTCAACAACCATATCAGTATTTTGTATGTTTTAGTTTTAAAATAGATTGTGATTGTTTTCCTTTACACTTGAACAGACTGAGACGTTTAGGATACCTAAGTGTGTTTTTCTTATCATTGTTAATGAAGGAAAAGGTGTCTTCTAATAACTTCTGTGCATATTTGTAATACAGAGTCATGAGGACTCAAGAAAGAGCTCAAAATAACCCTCAGAGGGTTAGCTTGGCTTATCTTATATTAAATGACTTGATCCAACCCTCATAGAGTTGGTTTGAGTTCATTATTTGTTCAACAGGTTAATTGACATGAAATTGAGTGAACCACCGTAAAAATGTTTGACTTTCATGGAGTATCTGAAGAGGTGATGCGCTGATTATTAAAACTACACTGCAAATTCGTCACCACACCTAAAAATGTGTCACAACCGGAATATGTTTGAACAGAACAGTAGCTTCACATTCCAGTTTCTTCTTTCTTACAAAACTGTGTTTACATTAGTGTCTCAACCACAGGTGTGTAAAATGAGGGAACTGATGGCCGACAGCTTGGATGCTTTGTGATAATGTTATGTGAGGGTGTGTTGGTTTACAACCATGAAAAGGGTTGTCAATCAAGGGCAAAATAGAAAAGAACAGATACAAAATGACCCTGGAAACTTAAGAAGTAATATATAGAAGATATTTCCTGCTTAATATGGTGCAAATAAACTATAAGATTTGTGTGGAAACTCTAAAGTGCAGCCATCGCTTAAAGTGGGTCAGTGGCTCAAAAGGGAAATGCATGTTCTCACACAATCAGCACCGTCTGAATCTCTTCTTCTCTAAATGTCAATGCATGACTCATCCCAGTGGCTCCGGGCCAAAGCTACGGTCCAATTACAGCCTGATTGTGTTATGTTAACAATGCAGCAGAACAAACACTTCATTACCAGCCAATAAGGCACCGGCAGAGAGCGACGCACTGTTATGACAATGACAAGCATGTGTGAAAAATGCTGCTCATGACTTTAAATATGCAGGCTCATTATAATAGTGACAAAAACCACAAAAAAATATGCAATGTAACATTTTTCAAGCATTTTTTAAATTACTGGCACCAAAAAAACAGCATTGCTTTTAATGTCTTCTTAAAGACATTAATAGATGGTTTAAGAGTGACCATCAATTGGTGACCGGCCTGGACGGGCATATAACCACAACTTACGGCGACCTGACGGGACTGAAAGGCTCGACGTGCATCCAAATATATGAATAAAACTGAACTTAACTAAGTAGAGAGTGTGAATTAATCTGATTTCCAAGTTAATTTCATATTTTTTGTTACCTTGCTTGTATTAAAATCAAGAAAACTTCAAAAAATAAAACACGGAGTAACAGTATTGATAGTTGCACTCAGATAATGACATGCTTCTCTAAACGACAGTGTCATCTAACCATATATCAACATATCAACACTGGTGTGAATGGAAGATGATATTATGTTACGATAGAACATCCTGTCAACACTTGAGAGGTGCAACCTTTTAAACAGCCAACAGATTATTCCTGTCAAAGAGCCCAAGCAGAGGACTGAAACCAAACCTAGTCCAATGAGCTTCATCTGGTCTTCTAGTATGAATATGTATAAAGGTTTCTTTAATGTCAGACCAATGTAGTTTGACAGTTTCGACTGCTACCTGCAGATGGCGCTGTTTTCCTACCTCCACAGGTGGGAAAACAGCACCAAAACCTGTGTAAAACAGCTGACTACACACATCACAGTAACACCTCGTGACCACTCTGAGGAAGACTGCAGGTAGCAGTCAAAACTGTCAGGTAGGAGAAAACTATATTGGTCTGACATTAAAGAAACCTTTATACATATTCATACTAGAAGACCAGATGAACTTCATGGGACGCATACTTTAATTTTTTTTATTTTTGGGATTAGCTCTAATTAATACAGAATATGGCTACAGTAGGCTTAATTTAATGAACATTTATGAGTAATGAAGCAAAATATATTAAAATACCTGTTCAGCATTAAAGATTATATACATATAAAATAATGAAATCCCTTTCTGTAATACATCAATGAATAAATGAATTATTAATCAGGGTTCTATGTGTTTCTATGCCTGCAATGTTATGCACTTATGTACTATTAATACTTGTATTTTTATTTTATATCTAATATATCAGACTGACTGTTTTACAGATTTATTCAAGAAAAGAGTTTTCTTAATTTAATTACCTTGCGGTCCTTTCTCAAGGTGTTTCATTAACCGACTGACCTCATTTTGTGGACAAATAACTTACCCAGCAACTGCTGTGCTGCTTGTCCATAAACCTGACGAAGGTCATGTAGACAAAAATGTTCCAAATGTTCACCAATTTGTTCCAATTAACCTTTTTTAAGTGTGACAGTGTGTGGGAGGTATTTCTCATTTTTCTCTTTTCGGTAAAACAACACACTGTCCTATCTCCTTACCAGAGAGTGGAGAAACTTCTGAACCATTCCAGAAAGTGTGAAATTAGTTAATTTATATATACAAAAATATATTTTTATATATATAATTATTTTTAAATTTGTGTGTGTGTGTTTGTGTGTGTGTGTGTCTTTATATGCAAATACATACACACATACACATATGTATATGTCTCTGTGTGTGTGTGTGTGTGCGTGTGTTTATGTATATATGTACAGAGAGAGAAAGAGAGAAAGATGTTATTTAGAGATTATATATATCATAGATTATATTAACACCCCCCCACACACACACACACACACACACACACACACACATATGATACATGTTTGTATATATATTTACATATATTTACGCGCGCGCGTTTGTATAGAGAAATGTACATAAATATATAAACAAATATGCGTAATGTATGTGTGTTGGGGGGGTTATGTAATCTGTTGTATCGATTTTTTTAAAATTGAATGTTCAGTTTACTTTTTATTCTATGAATAATATTGTATTATTATGTTGTTGCTTGTGTGTGTGTTAATATATCGTTGATAGATCACGTAAATTTAGAGTATACTTCGAGCCACAGTAGCACGTAGGTATCTCGTGGACTCAATGCGCGAAAGGTTGCAAAGAGTGTTTTGGTCCTCGTGGCTCTCGGTTCTACGTCAGTCTATGTTGACGTGTGGCTTGACAGAGAGTGACTGCGTCGTTAGCCTGCTAGCTGAACAGTTGCTTCTTGAGTGTGGATGGTTAACGAAATCACTGACACCTGAGTGGTTTTGCAAACATAAAAATCGTTAAAAATGGCGGCGGACTGGGAAGAAATTCGGCGGCTTGCTGCAGATTTTCAGCGAGCACAGTTTGCTGACACAGTGCAAAGGTAGCCGCACCTTACGCTTTTAGCAGCTGTTAGCAGCGAAGCTAATCTTAGCTAACAGTAAAACTTTCATTCGCTACCAAACCTGAGATTTGTTAATTGTGACTCTGCTGTTAACAGCTGTGGGCAGCAGTAGCAAAATAAAAGCATTAATAGCAGGAAAATACTTCTGTCTGTAAAGGCATTCGGTATGGTGACTGTTTTATAAACCTTTCCACAGATTATCGGAGAGAAATTGCATCGAAATTATTTCTAAACTGGTCCAAGAGAAAAAGCTGGATGTGGTGCACACACTGGATGGAAAGGAGTATATAACTCCAGCGCAAATCAGCAGAGAGATCCGAGATGAACTCTACGTCCATGGAGGTTAGTTTAACAGTCAAGAGACCCTGACATATAAGTTTAGGAATTATACTGTCGTCTACTGTGCAATATTACCTACGAAAGATATGAAAGAATAATATACGTTTAGTAGGATTATATTACCTTTCCTCTACGCACAATTTTCAGGCTTTGTAATACTCAGTTGTAGTCCATTGAGAATCCAATATAATAACAGTAAATTAATCCTGTCTTACAGGTCGAGTTAACATCGTGGACCTGCAGCAGGTGTGTATTCCCAACCAACTGTGTCCTGTGCTTTATTGAAAGCTGACACTCAGTGTTTGTTTTCACAAGGCTTTGATCAAAAACTTCTTATGATTTATCTCTCAATCTTCTTTCTTTTAGATCATCAATGTGGATTGGGTCCATGTTGAAAACAGAGCGAGTGACATTGCTAAATCTGATAAAGGGGTTCAACTTGTGCTGGGACAACTTATTGATGAGTGAGTATTAAATGACACTGTAAAAGTAATGTTAGTCAGTCTCTTCATCTGTCTGCCCATAAAACTGAGTCCATTCTGCAGTCATATGTTCTGTATGATGACAATGATATGACATGTGTTGAACCTTGCCATTGAAGATATGTGGCACTTTTTCAGATCAGGGCTACACCTAAATATGTAAACAAAAACTAAAACAAAAAGAGGTATCTCTAAGAGCAAATGTGAAATCAAAATGAAGTATTTAATCAGGAGAAAATTAGCTGAAATATAAAACAGAAGTGAAGGGAAAGGACAAGATGCAAAATGAAAAGCAAATGCTTTCAGACATGTTGATCATCTTGTGTTGTGTGTAGCACCTACCTTGACCGTTTGGCTGAAGAGGTGAATGACAAACTGCAGGAGGCCGGTTTGATCAGTATTGCAGAACTGTGTAAAAGCTACGACCTTCCAGGAGATTTTTTAACTGAGGTGAGTCATATTAAAAAAACAGCCTCTCCCTTCATGTGCAGAGGACATCAGCACAAGGCTACACAGTAAATCGTCATATTTCCATTTAGATAATTGATTTCTCTTGGCAGTCTAGAATGACTTTAACTTCTTTTGTTGTTGCTTACGAACTTCACTGTCTATAAATATATATTTTTAGAGGTGGTTTGATATATATTTTTTAAATTTCCGATAGCAATTCTTAAACCTAAACTTTTGTGTGAAGCAAAATCAGATATCATACTGATATCAGTGTGTTTAGATATGTATTGATAATTATCTTTGCAGCGATAGACTATTCCCTCTTTATGGATGTTAAGTTGTGGATTGGCTTGAAGTTACGCAAGTGAGCTGCCATTAATAGATATTAGCTATTTATGCAGTAAAATATCTGGCACGTTTCATACAAAAGTACATGATGCCGCTGGGAAGTAGCAGGGTCCTTTATGGATTATTGCTTGAACTTGTGTACTTACTGATACCTGATTTGGCATTGCAGTCAGTATTAAAGGCATTTCTTGATAACTAGTATTGTAACCACCCTCGTGTGCATGTTTTCTAATCTCTCTCAGGAGTTTTCAAAGCGTCTTGGGAAGCTTATTCAAGGAGAAATGGACCAGTACAACAGAGGGGTCATATTTACTCCAGCGTTTGTCGCTCGTCACAAAGCAAGGATACGAGGGCTTTTCAGTGCCATCACAAGGTTAACATGATACAATGTTTCGTTCATCTGGCCTCATGTAAGAAGCACTTGCACAAACAGATTTGTGGGAGCTTGTGATTTACAAAAACCCGTCCCACTTAGCACGTACTTAGAATTTTCTTTTAAGAATAAACAAAATATCTAAGAGTGTTCAAACCAGCTAATCTGCCACCATGTACAGGTACTTTCTTCATAAGGGATAAAAATATTGTTTGATTGAATGATTTGAAACATAATACAAAATGAATATTCTATTAACAATTTTATTATCACCACGGCTAACAATTTTCTTGAGCATATGCACAAGATTTTTTTTTCAATTTAGAACAGCATCTTTTACATTTTGGCTTAGTAGTCATATAGCATAGTATTAATATTATCTTATGTCAAGTCAGCTTGCATGTCTGTTTTATAAATCTTTCATGATCTAACTTCATATAAAACTATTCCCTCTGTATTTTTGTCATAACACAGCTCTGCTCTGATTACAGTTTATGCTGTTTAAAGAATTAATTAATATTTTCTGTTTTTAATTTCGCTTTAAATACTAGTATTGACTCTGGGAGGCAGCCTTTTCTAGCAGTGAGGGGATATTAATCCTGCTCATTGCCACATCTCAGAACCATGAGATTACACATGAAAATGTGACATTCATTGGACTAAAACAAGGGACTTACAACAAGTTTGTGTATCTAGAGCAACACTACTGTAGCAGAAGTTACACAGTGTAGCTTTTGGAGAGCTTGGTTATCTTACTAGACCCCTAGCACAAGCAAATCAGACAAACAAAAAGAGAGAGAATGACAGATTTAGGTTTAGAATACATCATATTCTTGTATTCTTACATCAGGCCAAATGTCCTTGTTTTACTCATAGTTTTGTATTTTTAACTCAATGCTCTTGTGTTTTATTTTCCTCTGTAGGCCTGTACCTGTCAGCAGCATGATCGGAGTGTTTGGATTTCAGGAGCATCTTCTGTATTGTAAGGAGATACACTTGATAACACTAGCTATTCGACATGGAGGAAGTACTCAGGTCCTGTATTTAAGTATAAGCACCTATAGCAAAATGAGAAAAGAACCAAACTCAATAACTAGTAAAAGTCCTGCTTTTTAAACTTTAGTGAACATACCGTGGTATTATGATCAAAATTATCTTGTTAAATGTGAAAGCAAGGAGACTTGTTTTGCAGAGAGTTGCTCTCTGTGACTAGTAAGATTATAATTACTTTATAACACTGATGCAGCATTTCACTCTTGTGGGTGGTCCAGGTGGACATGATTTGAATTACATTATAACACTGATCAGCCACAGTATTAAAACCACATGCTTAACATTGTTTGGCTCCCCTGCACACCACTAAAACAGCTCTAACCCATTTAGGCAAGAAAACAGGGAAGTCTGGACATGTCCTCTAGTGTCTGGCACCAGAGTGTTAGTGGAGGATCCTCTAAGTCCTGTGGGTTGTGAGGTGGGGCCCTCTTGGATCAAATCTGTTCTGTCACATCCCATTGGTGTTCGACCAGATTGGGATCTAGGAAATTTGGCCTGGTTGGCACTTTGAGCTGAGATTATCCATGTTATTCAGTTCACCTTCCAGTGTTTTTTATATTGTTGCTGATAAGTGTATATAGTTAGCTAATTTACTTCAGTGGTTTCCAAAATGGCCTCAAGGTTCTTAAAGATCTTGTCAAATCATTAATAAGCTAGGAAAGAAGAAAACTTCAGATTAAATCTCATGGTTATCTGAACCAAGACAAAGAGCTTAAACTCTGGGTATTGGTTTTCTTTTTGTCTTAAGTCAAAAGCCAAAATCATACAGGACCACTGGTTCAAACTGAAACAGTTTGCCATAGTTTATAAGTGTATATGCTTTTTTTGTTTAATGCTGTGACCTGAAAAAGTAAGTGGTAATTAAAACATTAAAAAGTACAACATTTTCTTCAAAAATGTAGAAGAGTAGAAGTAAACAGCGACATAAAATGCAAATGTGCAAGTAAAGTACAGTACTTAAATGTACTTAAATTTCATCATTGCCAGCTGTCCTGGAGGAGTTGGTGAACACTGGACGCCTGAAAGGAAGTGTGGTTGGAGGTCGGCAGGACAAAGCTGTGTACATCCCTGATATTTACGCCAAAACACAGAATGCCTGGGTGGACTCCTTCCTCCAGCAGAATGGATATTTAGGTACTTTTTTTGTTCTGTATCCTAATGACTTTTTTTATTTTTGGCACCACACATCTGTTGCATCCTGTTTTCTTCATTTCAGCTTTGAACCTTTTTCTGACTGTGTGTGTACTTGAAAACTCTGTGCACATAGACTTTGTCTCTCTGAAGTTGTCTGTCCACAGACTATTAAAGCCTGACAAAGATTGTTGCACTAAAATTAAAGGTTACAAGATACATATTTGAAGCTCAAATTTAAATTGGAATAGAGATTACATTTTTCTTAGACTATAGTACAAGTCACAGAAGGAAACAATATAAGAGACAATAAAAAAAATGTGAAAAAGAACTGTAGAAAATAGTTACAAGTACATGTAGTTCCACAAACAAGTGGACATAACAAAGCAAAGGACTGATGCATCTTACATAAACATTTGACTTTTGGTTATTCCTGTTTTCTTAGCCTTTCCCTGCATCTTTTTATCTGAGTAGCATCAGTGAAAAGTGATCTTTCCTTACAACAACTCATGCCCCCATAACTGAGTCATGCAGTTAGTAACTGTTACCACAAAGTTAGAAAACACAAAGGTCACTAAATGCATTGTTGTTTTTCTGCAAATCTGCAAATTCATCTTCAGCTTTAGTCATCCCTAAACCCTCCTGTTTGTTTGTGCTGCTGCTTCTGTAAACACACACAGCTATTTGTTGTTGCCGTCAGAGTTGATAAAGGTTGAACTTTTTGAACTTGCCATTGCAGCTTGCTGTGTGACCATGGAAACCACAAAAACCTGTATCTGTATGTATGAATGTGGGGTCAGAGTAGCAGTGTGATGTATGCTGTAACTAATGGAGTCTCCCCCTCTGCAGAGTTTGATGCGCTGGTCAGACTGGGGATCCCTGATCCCCCCAGCTACATTAAGAAACGCTTCAAGTCCAGCAAGCTGCTGTTCCTGCGAGCAGCCTGTGTGGGTCAGGCTCTGGTGGACCAGGTGGAGGCCTCTGTGGAGGAAGCTGTCAGCTCCTCCACATGGACTGACATACAGGTGCCCACACAGTTCTTCCTTTACCTATTCTTACATCAGTTACTATTTATAGAAAAATATGAATTCCTTGTGATTTTCATTCTCACACTCATTCTGGCTGTTGTAGCCAATTTTGCCCAGCTGCCTGTCAATGGAGGATGTTGGAATGTTGATCAACCAGGCCATGAGAAACACTAATGTCCAGTCCTCTGCCAGAGTGCTGGGAGGCACAGTCGTCGTCAGTGAGAAGTTCATTAACAACTGCCTCTCTGTGTTTGATGAAGCCATGCAGCAGAAAGCTCAGAAGGTAAAGACCTCCTGCCATAAAGCTTTAGTTCAGACAGACAGTGAGTTGTCTAAACAAAGCATAAAACACATTTAAAGTACAGTGTCTGTGTTTTTGTTTTCTTTTTGTAATACATCTCTCAGGAAGTAAAAAACAACCCGGTGTTTCTGATATCTGAAGAAGATGTGAAGCAAGCATCCATGATGACTGAGAGTTCAGCACCTTCTAAGAAGGATAAGAGAGAAGCAGAGCGCAGGAAGAAGGCCACAGGTTGGCTAAATCCTCCCTGTCTAATGCCACAACTAAATGCATACACTCATACACACAGATAAATTGTGAAATCCAGTGCAGAAGACGCATGCCACGATTTGCCAGTTCCAAGGAAATTGAAGGTTTCCACACATGGAAAAAGTTAAATAATTTTTTCAATCACAGCAAAGACCTAGAATATGAGAAACAGTAAAATATTGCCCTGGGGCATTACTTTAACATTCTCCTATTTTCCTGTGAATGAATTACTTGACTCTCTGCCAGAGCTCCCAAAATAGAAACCATTGTTTACTATGGGATCATACAGAGTTATTTTCATGATCATATCAACATAGATGTGGTGTATGGGCGAGAGTATTTTCAATAGGCTGCTCCTTCTTATGTTGTGTTATGTTGCTGCGGGTACACATCGAAGTCACATCACATTGTAGCATGTATAGGTTAGAAGATGCTAAAAGTTGTTAAAAGTAAAAATAGTAAAGTATAAAAAAGTATAAAATAATGAAAGGGTTGATTTTATTATCATTATTATTATCAGTAGTAGTAGTAGTAGTAGTAGTAGTAGTAGTAGTAGTAGAAGTAGTAGTAGTAGTAGTAATAGTAGTAGTATTGATTTACTTCAGAGTATTTTCTCAACTGATTAATAGCTTGTTCTGAAGGATGTCAGTAAATACCAGAAAATGGCGAGAAGAAGTTCTCAGAGCCTGTGGTAATTTTTTTAATGTTAAGTTGTTTTAAACATTTCAAAAACCAAATATATTATAGTTGAATTTAATGTTTTATAAATAGATATAACAAATAATTCTGATTTTAGAAGATCAATAAAACTACTGAATATTTCAATTCTTAATAAGTTCGAACTTAATTTTGAGTTCGAACTTAGTAATAGTAGTCATTAAAGAAGCTTCTGTAACTTAAATTAATTAACTGTTTCAATTGGTTAATCTATCCATAATCCAGTGATTTTCCAGATTTAATTCATGTAACTGTAATAAATGACTTCATGAGTAGTTATTGTTGTACTGGAGTAGTTATGAGTAGTTATTGTACTGGAACATACTTTGGCCAATTTGATGGAGAAGCAGATGTTAAATGGTGCTCTTTGTGATGTTAAAAAAGAAGCCCTGTGGACTCCGGGTTGGGGGTTGGGGTAGGGCAGCTCTGGGCTGCAGTTGGAGGCTTAGATGACTTTAATACAGCTCAACGTAGTATTCATAATTGCAGCAAGAAAATATCACAAGTACAGTTATAAAACAAAGCCCCACTCTCTGTTTTTCTTTCAGGAATTTGAATCAAGGACATTTAGTTTCTGAGTCCTTATTCTGTCTGAGCTTCACTGAGCTGAGCTGACGTGTGTACAGGGTTTACTTTGTGTTCATCTACAGGAGGAGGAAAGTTTCTCTGTTTTCACATAAAATGTCACTTTAACATCTGGCCATACAAGATGATTATATTACGTCTAGTCTAGAGCCAAACATGGTCCTGTTAGCAACATGGACAAGTCCACAACATGGACTGAGCATATAAGAGAAATAAGAGTTTTTATGTCAAATCTATAAATCTATAAAATCTATAAATCTATAAATCCTTCTATAAATTTTTGAACTTTAGAAAAAGGTACTTGCTCTTTTTACCACCTCTCATGTAAATTCATTCTTGGCTATATTTATTATCTTTTATTGGATACTCAAATCTTGTGTGAATGCATCGCATCTCCACCCAAAAAACAAGCAACTTTCTGCAGGTAGAATAAAAAATAAATCAGGACATCTGGTCTGTGATCAGTTGTTTACAGTAGTTTGAGTCATTAGAACAACAGTGTGGGACAAAGAGAAGTCTCATGGTGAGATCAGCAAAGACTTTCAAAGTCTTGTGGTCTGCACTCAACTGTACACCAACCCAGCAGGAAGGCACTTGGTTTAACATACATGTCTGTGATCATTAATAGACCAAAGAGGGCTTTTGTTCTTAGAAAATGTATCATGTGTTAACTTTTTGTCTTCCAGAGGGCAGTGGCAGTATGAAGGCAGGTGGAGGAGGCAACGCCAGAGAGATCCGGATTCGTAAAACCAAAAAGAAAGGGAGGAAAGAGGAGGACAGCGATGAGGAAACTGGACCCTCACAGCAAAGTACAGTCACAGCCACATAGCAGTTTTATTTTCACATGTACATTATGTTTCTGTTCAGTAAAACATTTTACCATAATGGCTAGTTGGTTAGAAATCTCTCCCCAGAGTTGTTAAAGGTTTTACTTTTTTCCTCAGTGGAAGACAAAGGTAACTGTAGCATCCCTGTGAGACTAATTAGCTTGTGTTTTACCTTTGCCAAGATCGCAGCAAGCAGACGGCAGCCCCCTTTATGACCCAGGAGGAGATTGTGTCGGTTCTAGAGGAGAAAGTGAGTGACTGCCCTGATGAAATCCTCTCTGAGCTGGCGGAGCATTTAGTAAGGTAATCTACCTCAGCTTCTTCCTCAAGTTAGTTAGTTCCTTCTCCAGCACTTTGAAAACAATAAGTCCTCTCTAAAACTGTTAATATCTCTGTAGGCCTCTGAGTAAAACCTATCACGAGGTGCTGCGGACAGTGTTCATGTCCTCCACCAGCACTCCATCAGGGGCAAATAAGAAGAAGAGCATGAAGGAGCTGCAGGAGGAGATCACCAACCTGTACAACAACATCCGCCTCTTTGAAAAAGGCACAAAGTTCTTCTCTGGTAAATCCTGCTCTCACCACTGAAGTGCAAATCATCATTCTGGTATTTACTGAGGGAGTTCACTTTCAGAAGTTGCAGCCCTTGTCCTTGGAGTCATAACTCAGTTATATAAGAAAAATACTACAGCAGTCAGTGTGACACGATGCTTTCAAGCGATTCATAAAGCTGTTTAAAAATCCCACAAAACAGGTGCGCCTTTTAGCCAAGATCTGGCCTTAATACCATCATGAGTAAAAAACATTAGCTGAACTTTGGACAATCAACAAAAACAAAACCTTACACACTAAAACCAGTGCAGTCTAATCCAGTAAATCATCCTACACTTGCGTTTCACGAAGGTGCTGTTTTAACTCCCATCAAACACCTGAGATTTATTGCAGGACTGTTGTTCAGACTGCATGTCAGATATTTCACATAATGACAGCTGAGCCAAGTCTGGTCCAGTGCAGTATTATGTCAGTTGGATTGGGTTCAGCTGTTCAATACAGAGATTTGACTGTTCTTCCCTTCTTAGTTTAGTTTGCTTAAGTTTAGATTAGTTTAGTTTAGATTAGTTTAGTTTAGTTTGTTTGTCAGGGTCCGTAAATAAAGCACTGATCTCAAAGAGAGAAGATGCTTTGTTTCATCTGCAGTCCCTGGGCAGGTTTACACATAAAACAGCGTATAAATACAATGCAACGTGCACAATATATATCGTATCAAAGCATATTTCATTCATACGTGCTACAAAAACCACAGATAAAGTCACCATATATCTTTTAAATTTGAATAATTGCTCGTAGACAGCAGCTCTCACAATAAACTGTTATATCGTGAGTTTCATGTCTCACCTTTCATCAAGTCATCCAGTTAATGTGGTTTGTCTGTACATGCATAGTGAGAAAAAAACACGTCCTGTTAACATTATCTGAAACCATATGAGAATCTTAGGATTCCGAGGCAAATAACATCAAAATATATTTTAGATAAATTGAATTGCATTTTAACAGTACTGAGGCTCAAGATGTCCAACCAGAAATATGTTGTACTGGATATCTTTACTCTTTTGCACACGTAACGTGGGATGCAAGCAAAAATTTTCAAATAATCTTTTTTTTTCCAAATTCTCCTCAAACTTGTATGACTGCACTAACAAAACAGTTATAACATCAATCAGGCAAATTCTTGGTAGCAAAATGTTTCTTTTGAGGCATTTTAGACTGTGCAACATGAGGTGTAAATAGTTAAATGTACTTAAACAGACACACATGCTTCACCTGTGCATCTCACACCATAGTGCTGACATTGTTAACTGGTTGCAGGACCAGTGCCTGGATCATTCTGTTTGTTTGTGTGATGATCTGACCTATTTGTTTTCATTTACACAAGTCACAAAATATTTTAAAAAACTACATGACAATTTAGGCAGCAGTGTAATAGCAACTCCCATATTCTGCAAGGTGAAGTTGCTGTTTTTGTTAAGTAGTCTGGTGACTGTAAAAAGAGCAATTTAATAGCTTGAGCTTACTGTTGCACAGGGCACTCTGACAGCAAGGTAATGCAGTAAAAACATTTTAAATACAACACGCACTTAAACTGTTATTTTTAAAATGGGCCTTCTCATGGCTGTCTAAATTATGTCTTTATTCTGTCTTCAGTCACAGCAGCTCGTTGCTTAGCTCCCTTCACTGTTTCTCTTGCTTCTTCTCCTAACCAGAGTGCTGACTACCAGCTCCAGTAGATTATTCAATTGCTATGAAAAAGAACTTCATAAAACCCTTTAAAAAAATCCCAAGCTATCCCAGTAAAAATGAACATATACAGTTTTGTATCAGCTGAATCATTTCATTCTGATCATATTGTAAGAATTTGGTCTGACAGAATTTCATTTATAGGTTTCTCAAAGGTTGAAATGGGTAACTAGTTGACATGCATGTAGAGCAGTGCCTCTCAAATAGTGGGGGTGAAATGCCAGGGGGAGAGTGTGTGACCCCGGGGAACATGCACGGCGAAACTACCGTTTGCTTTTTCATTGCCATACCAGAATAAAGTGTAATTGCACATCTGCCACAGTAGATGGCAGTGGCGCTTTCACGCTGCTGTGTCTTGGGTGATCACTGTTTAGCATGACATTCTCTGCTGTTGCTGCACTGAAGACAAAGTACAGATCCCAGCAAAACATTGAGCAGGAGCTGAGAGTTGCAATATCATGCTTCAAACCTCGCTTCAAAAAGTTGTGCAGTGCAAAACGTGCTTATTGTGGCCGTTAATCCTGACTTCATCATTTTGATTAAAAAAATCAGTTCGATTGTTTTATTCATTTTTGTTTTGTAGGTTAAAGTGTTTTATATGTTGTGCTCCTGAGGTAATGGTGCTGATCAATTT
>JAQMCX010000023.1:1720821-1733980 GCA_029814765.1 Acanthurus leucopareius
TCATGGGAGCAAAGTCATAGTTAAAACAGAGAAGGTGTTTCTAAAACTGTGTCTAGAAACAAAGTGGAGGATAGAGAAGCAGCAAAAATGGTTATAATTCCCTCCTTTCCAACATTTGTCCAAATAAATGATAATGTTCCTCTGTGTTTGCTTACATGTAAGCCATATCAACTTAATATGGTGTCAATATTGTTGAGCTTGTTCAGCTGCACCCAACTGGCCAAAAAAAAAAAAAAGAAGTGGTTGCAGGATAAAGTCCGTAAACTGCACCAAAATGTCTGTTAAAAGCAACATCACCCTATAGTTTTCTAACTTTAGCTAACTCTGTGGAGTGGGGGTATTTAAAGGTTCTGACCCAGGCAGGGTCACACCAGAGCAATGCGGTAAGGAAACACCTGTGTGTACTAAATTCACCAAAAGTGCTTTCTATGCCTCTGCTCTGGCAATTGTCGTGACTGAGGGCTCAGTATTTCAGGATGTTGGCCCCATCCTCATGAATGCAATGTCTCAGCAATGTCTCAGCAATGTCCTGAGGAAGTCTCTTAAAATTTGGCAGAAAGGTTACTTTCATTTACAGATGAATTTGGTGGTTTAAGGTCACTGTTACCTCACAAAAAAAAGTTTTTAGCCATAACTCAAGATTTCATTAGCTAATTGTGACAAAATTACACTCAGATTTCTAATAGGATAAATAATGAAAATATAGTATTTTATATCCATAAGGTCAAAGGTCAACATCCTTGTGACACCATCGTGTTTTGACAAACAATTTTCTCAGGAACAGATGGGGAGATTGTGACCATACTTGATTTGACCATACTTGACCATACACTGATTCAGATATTTAAGATCTTTTGTACTGCTTGGTTAAACTTGTGTAACCTATACATGTTTAAGAATTTGCAACTTTATTTGCACCTGGTCTTTTCTGGGTTAGTCAACAAAAAGTGGAACAATCTGAGTTGGGTTTATAAAATGACATATAAAAATAAATGTAGACTGTCACACATCTGAAAACCACCACACAATGAATATGTGAACAAATCGACGTTTTGGAACATTAAGTTTTGCACACTAAGTCAGTTATTGAAATCATTCCTAGATGAGAACCGATCAAAGTTCTTTTTCTTCAATTTCATCCTGTGAAGGGCTCTTTGCATGGTTAGAATATGGTCTCTGTAAAAATGTAAAAGACAAGTTCCCTTCCTCTCCTTCTCCTTCCTTTGCTAACTGCAATTTTCTACACATTGCTGATAGATTTTTGTAGTTGTTTCTTCGTGGAACAAACAAACAAAACAAAAAACACCAGAAAACAAGTTGCAAAACCAAAAAATGCAATCTACACAAAAACAGTGGATACCCTGCTATGGTATTGCATAATGTCCAAATGGTAAGTGGCAACCCTAATACACTTTAATAAAAGTCATTTTGTCAGAAGTTGTTGAAAGGAACATTGGATACAGTGACAAGAGACAAGGACTGAAAGACTGCTGAAAGGCTGCCAGATCTTTTGGATTGTACAACTGAAAGCAGTGAAATATTTTTGCCTCAATAATAAAAAAGACTTATTGTTTCTGATGATTCAAAATTAATGAAAAAAATGCTTTTTTTAAAAAAATTGAACTATTGATGGAAAAAATAATTTTGTGGTCCATTTGTGCTCTAGTCATTAACAGAGGAATTTTAACCAGGTTATCGATCTTATTATGTGTGTACAAGAGGATGATTGGATCGACCTTGACTTTGAATTGTTTTTGTTATTGTTACTGGGGTTTTTTTTAAGCCATTACATATTACCGGTGTTTCATCTCTCTCTCTCCTTTACTTCCTTCCAACCCCCATCCCATCTCTTCACTCCCCCTTCATTCTCTCCTCTATAATTGATGTATCACTTCCTTATTTTGACCAATACGCTTGCACATTGACACAGAACCATTTTACCACTCAAGGCGTCACTGGATCACAGTATTGGTGTGTTAGCAACAGCTGACAATCACTGTGAAGAAGACCTTGCAACATGTTTGTTATTTTAAATATTGTCATCTATAATATAGGCATTTTAATTTTGCCTAATAAAAGTGTGACTTGGATCCTTTTACAAGGAGACTTGCATATTACATCTTCATTGAGACCGTGTTCCACCAGTGCAATAGATCTTTCACTAAGTGAACAAAGGACAGTGCACCTTGAATATCCAAAGAGTACCTGCTTTTGGACAAGACTAAGCAGCACTTCCACCACATTGTCTCAGTTTCCTTTGTCTATATCTGGAAAGCTCCTTCAATTCTATGAAATCCCTTGATCAGCACCAGGAACCATGTTTTAAAGACAGAAGTAAATATGGACTACATGTTGTCAGAATAATCAATAGCCTTGCAGGTAAACCTGAGCTTTCTCCTGTGTATTTTTCACATTTTGAACACAAAGTCCTGCTTTCAATCTGACATGTGACTGCACCATGTGCTGTGTGGAGGCAGACACACTGTCTGCATCCTGGCAGAAGAAGAGGTTGGTGAGGAGAATATGCATCTGTGAGGTCATCATACACACAAGCACATGCTCCACATCGCCATGGAAACAAGCATCTCCTTACAGAGGCCAGATTCTTTTTCTTTCCTTTTGCTTTCTGTTTTCCACCGAGGCCTACAGCTTTGGCAAGAGAGTGATGTCAAACGAGGAAATTCATTCTAAAATGAGAGATTCAAAAACAGAGCCTCCTACTCTCTGAATATGATTCATACTAATGCAAAATACTTAACATTTAAACCACACCAATCCCTTTAGACTATAGAAAAACAGACTCATAGATAACAAACATATTTTCTTTTTGTTTTTTCCAAAATAGTATATTCATATATAGCGCATGCAGTGGTGGATAAGGGATTATAATCCGTACATGACAAACTGTCCCACAATAGACACTCACATCAATATCAAACCCAGAGAATGTATGAGACTCATCATCGCTGATGTTATAGCAATGAAACACAATCCCTAAGGAGACACTCCTGAAGAATGGTCTCTAGGTTTGCTTTAATTCCTTTAGGGATTCTGAATAATTGTTTTACAATTCCTCCATTAACTGATAGATAAATCCATATTTTAGGACAAAGAAATCTGTCACAGTTTTAGCGTTAGAGATAGTTTTTCTCTCCAAAATACACTCATAGCAGGATCCATTTCATGCCATATCACAGAACGAAAAGGCTCCACGAATACTTAATATTTTATAACTGTCAAAGATCTTATATCTGCAGTGATCAGCAGTTCTGTTGGGTAATGTGTCAGATGTCATGATGTCATCATCGGGGGCGTAGAAATGGTGGGAAAAGGGAACAAAGGGAAAATTACAGTATTAGTAAGAATAAACATCAGTACTTGCCAATTCATCATGTATCAGTAAGATGTTTCAGCTCATTAGTGAATTCATAAATTTTCACACAGTAATGCTGTAATTATTTAATTTCTGTTGAAATTCAACAGAAAATAAACCTGCAACTATTTCGATAACCAACAGATTGTTATTTTCAGTCAAAATTATAAAGATGAGGACATGCTGCTTTCCTCTGTTCATCATCTTAAGCTTCATAGTGTGACTGATATAATATTTAATATTCTAATAAAATGTTTGTAGTTATCAAAAGTGAAAGTACTTAATGTTGTTGTTGTTCTGTTCGTGTTGGATAAACATCGCTATTTACCAACTTATATCTTCTTCTAAACCATATAGCATGTTAGTGAAAGGGACAGTCCACCCAAATTGATTTAAAAACAAAAAAAAGGTAAGGCGATGTACAATTTTCACATCAACCCTAATTAAATGGAGAGAAATGACAGTAAAAAGGTGAAAAGCAACGTATCTTTCTTGAGAATTCATGCCCTGGTTACTCTGAATTACTCACAAAACACACAGTCAGCCAACATGGGCTGCAACTAACAGTTATTTGAGTTTATCATGTATTTGTCTATAATTTTCTCAATTAATTGATTAAATGTTCAGTCTACTATTTAATACACTTGGAGTTAATGAAAAACATCAGTTTCCCATAGTTCAAGGTCACATCCAACTGATGAAAACAAATCCAAAATTTGTGATTTACATTGAATAAAAATAGATAAAAGCAGCAAATCCCCACATTTTTACCAAAGGAATTTGGCATTTTTATCTTGAAAAACCTAATTATAAAACTAGATGCATATTAATAAGACTAGTCATTGCTGCTCTCCTCTCAGTAGTGTGCTAAAATAATCTTACCTCAGGGTCACTTACTCATTTCCTCCACAACATTTCAACTTCATCCAACTGTCCTCATCAGTGGACGGAGTTTGTTCAGTTGTCATGGAAAAGACTCAGTTTGCTGAAAACTACTGTACCCAACTGTAAGACAAATAAAGATTAACACCAGATTAGGACCCAAAAATGCAAATAATAGCTTACAATAAATTAAAACATAAAGTAGCAGTGTCTCAAAACGGTAGTTAACTTGGTGCACTACTTGAATACATTTATGTAGTTACCTCTGCTGTGGTGGCGTTTGCTTTTAGCAAAAATATGCCTGAATACCACATATGGGTCCATTTTAATCACATTTAGTCCCAGTGGGAATCAGCCCTTAATGATAGCAGTTAGTGCCACACTGTCACCATTAAATGAAACATTAAATGATTTGTGTATAATCCATGTTTATCCAGTCAATAAAATTGATGTTGTTTATGTAAAACCCTAAAAGCCCCCTCTAAATTTCCCTTTGTTCATCACTTACTAATGGTTGGAGGCACACAGGGTGACTCTGGTTCTCTTAGCAGTGCATAGCAACAACATAATGTAGGCCTACAAGCATTTCTAAAGCCCTGTGTTAACCTGAGCAATCACAGTCCTTATATTGATTCAGGAGCTAATAGACCATTGTTGAAGCAGTGCAATCTTACATTTTCTTGACCTTTAGTTCTGCCCCTGCAAGATAATTTGAATATTGCGTGACTGTCACTATGGGCAACAAGAGGATGCCTCTCTAAGCTAAAAATACATTCCAAGGCATCTTCATTTCATGGAGTAAGGACATGGGCCCACACAGAGGATTTTGGCTACTACGAAGGTACGTTCAAGGTCTATTCAAGATTTCAGTGCTTGTTGGAAAACAGCAGCTTCACAACATAGCAGGTGTGACAGCAACAACTAGCTGCTTCTTGCAGAACTTAACAGCCACTGAGAACTGCACTTATAGCTCATGTTAAAGCAGTTTTATTGGTTGTGACATGAGGGAAATAGAAAAATGCCTTTTTGTCTCAAATTCTCAACAGTGCTGTGTGCTGTGGCAACATCAGTTATCCACTTACATTATTATTTCTATGTTCTGAATTCACTATGAATGTTAGAATTCCACCAAAATTGAAAACATAGAATCCTTTTCTGTAACTGGGCATAATTGAAGTAACATAGTAAATGTGAGCATACATGTTGAATTAAAGCACAAACAAAATAATACATACAATTGCATTAAGCCCTAAACTTTAAACAGCACTTTGTTACTTTTAAAAGATTAAAGAAACACAGTTTATCTGCATTTGCTGCAACATCCTTACTTGGTCTGGTATGACCAATCACGTCAGCAAATTTTTACCAAACCTATGTTAACCTTCAATGATGAAAATTTATATAGAACAATGGAAAAAAGTTCAAGAGAAAACTGCACAAAACCGAAACACTCTGCTTTTATTTTTGATCTCAAAACACAAAATGACGGTTTATGCTGAAGCTGCAGATCTTCTGGTCTCTGGCTCTGTTCATCATGGACTGTAAAATTAGCAGCACTTAAATAAAATAACATGACAAAAGTAGTATGTCACACACAGTTGGATAACCACAAGTGCATCTTTGACTTTATCTTATCTCCTTAGGTTAACATCAGTCCATCCACCGTCACCATGTGTCCTCCTGAGACATGTGCAAGTTCCTGTTGCTTAGTAATAGTCTTCAGTGCTATGATTAAAATGAGCTTCAAAGCTCTGGGCGCGCTCATTACTCACTGCTGGATGTATAATGAATCCCAGGGAGGAAGCTGATTAAGAATGCCATCTTTCATAATTACAAGTCTGGAGCGAATAAAGCTCAACTTGTCTCAGTGCTCACTGGAAAGATCTGCACCTGACTGGCTGCTTAGGGTCACGGAGGACAGTGAAGGTCTCACAAGTCTGATATCTGCTTAAAAACAAGCTGCTGACCTTTTCTGGATGGGGCGGTGTTTTCCACATGATGCTACGAGCTGCCAGCAAGCTCATTTGCTCTGCTTTCATGTCTGACAGTCCACACAGATTAACTACTCTTTGATGTGTCTTTTGGGCCAACATTAAAGGCAGGCGGCTTTGAAAAGCATTCTTTCAAATTAAATATTGACTTACTATCAAATTAATTGCACAGGTAACATAAGATGGGCAGGCAGTCATGGGAGCAGATATCATAATGGACTATGGTACCTGTATATTAGTGTGCTATAGTCCTACAGCCTGGATAAAGTCGATTTACATAGTTATATAAAAATGAAGACATTAACCTTCCAAAAAAAAAAGTGTGATGCTGTGGGAACTTAAATAAAAAAAGAATGCAATCACTTGCAAAAAAACTGAATTAACAACAGTTTTACAAAATGTCTCCAAGCCCATGTGGAAATGTCCTTTATTCAGTCATGTGTTTTACAAAGTGGTGAACTTCATCACATATTTGCTCGTGAATGACTGAACCTGTCACGAACGCCCCTTTAATACCAGGGCATGATATTATCACCTGTTTGAACCTGTTTACCTGTGGATGCTCCAAACAGGTGTTTTTTGAACATTCCACAACTCCTGTCCCACTTTGAAACCTGTTGCTGGCATAAAATTCAGACAGCTACTTGTCACATGCATCGTATTGCTCTCATTGTGTCAAGTTGATAGCTCAATTGCAATTTTCAACAAAAATCTGCCACAGTGGTAAAAAAGGTTGCGGCATATTCAGTGTCATTTCCGCTGATAGTCATTCATTATCATTGGTAAGGTCCCTAGTTTCAGCATGCTTCATGTGAGTAAGCAACAAATGCTTAGTCTTTGTACCCCCTTAATGTGTTGCAGTTATGCCCTGTCATAGATCATAGTAATTACTATCTGAATAGAATATTTGATTGAACAGCATTTCATTACTCCCTAAAAGAGAAATTACATGTATGAATTACATATATGAAACACGTCATACAAATCAGACAGTGGAAATATCAGTGCACACAAGCTGTCACATTTGCCTCCTGAACCTTTTGAATAAATAGGAGGAATGTGTTTGATAATGAAGATGCTTCTTTTATTATTAAAATTAGAGTGTGGTTTAATTTCTACAAAGAGCTTGCGGGGGTGGTAGTTACTCAAGTGGCTTTTTGTGTAAATGTACAAGGTTAACAAAAGTGTGTGTGTGTGTGTGTTCCACAGTCAAAGTCAGCATGCTAAGCAGTCACCAGTGCAAGGTGCAGTGCTCTGCCACAAACCCTTTGAAAAGGATTTTAGTTCATCAGTGTGTGGATTATGCAACAAGCTAATCCAAAAACTAACAGGCTCAGTGTTTTTAGAAAAAAGAAACCATGGCTGGTAAGTTTTTCAGTGCTTTGAAAACAACACAAACTCCTATTCACCTTTGTTGTACTGAGGTAGAGGCAGAAAACTCAGGAACAGATTCATCACAATCTGCACAAACAAACTAGCTAGATGACTAGATGCTATTAGGAGCCGATGAGATGGTTTTGTCTGTCACAATTACAGAGAATTTCTTCTTTATAGTTCAAATAGGTTTTAAAGAACTGATCTCAAAAATTCATTGCGCTAAACAATCAGATCTTGAATTATGTAACTTATATATTGGCATTTTGCCTTTTTTGGGTGTGTGTGTGTGTAATTTAGCTTTATTTAGAATTATTGACTTAAATACAAAATATCCAGTATTTCAGAAACTGTGTAACACATGTCCATAATATATTTGCTTGAAATGAAACATTACAAAGCCCACCAGCATACTGGGACAATAAACTTAACAATTTTAACATATGTATTACACATAACAATTATAAAATAGTGTTTATTGTTTAAATTCCATTTCTGATTGCCTTTATTCTGATTACTCGATCATTTCATATCTTTTTACCAGTCTCTTTTTCTTGTTTCTTTTTGATCACTTTTGATTACTCCCAATTTATTGCATAGCCGCAAGAGTGTGCCATCTTGCATTTTACCATGCATCTTTGATGTTCATGTGACAGAAAAGTGATTTGAAAGGGTTAGATGCTAAAATTTTCCTTTTCCTAGCTATCTTTTAGCATTTTGTACACTAATCTTATGATACTCTGTTATTACATGGTCGGGTTAGTTGCACAGTAGTCTAATTGAACACAGAGAAATTTATGAATATGCTGCACATAAGATAATATCCACAATCTATCAATTAATTACCACTCAGGGAACTCGAGGCTTTTTGCCCTGCTTGTCTGCTGCCCATGGGCAGTTGCTCAGTTTGCCCAGCTGGTAATCCAGACTTTAAAATACAAAATACACATTCACTTTGATCCCATTCTGACTCAACATCTGTGGTGTAAGCCACTGCCGGCAGAAAAATCAAGCTACCGCTTTCTTCTCAACAAAAAGAACTGAGAGACTGTAAACAAACTTGAGGCTGGTTGTCAGGCACGGCAGCTAATAAAGCTCCCTGGCATTCTACTATCAGCTGCACTGCACCACACGCTGTTGACTCGACTGTGAAGTGTACGACTGGCAGGCCTGGTCAAAGTCAAAGCAGGCTTGGGGAACAATCATCATGTGCAGGAGTAATGCGTGAATGCACCACAGGCATATGCCACCCTCGCAAAAGCACTCAGCAGAGGCGATGACAGGAAGTGGAGTCCCTGGATGGAAAGAGGACACACAGGTGACGCATTGGGAGAGGGATAATTAATGCATGGCTTGCATGGTTGTGTCACATAAAAACCTAAGCCTCCCAAGTGTGACACCTTATCAATGGAACGTTTAATGTTTATATGCACAGAGCATTGCATATGATGTTATACCCCAAATGTAAATGAATCAAAAATTTGATTCAGACTTGATGAATCACATTTTATACAGCATTATTTGTAAACTTACACTCATCAGAAATGTAAGGGTGTGTTGATTCAACTGCCTTGTGTCCCTCTATACTCACATTTTAAGAGCCTCATAGTAAAGCTGTATCACAAATATAGATCAGGAAAAGGATGAAGTGTTTACATACTTCAGTATCCCAGCTTAAAGGAGTATGAGTTTACTCACATATTTAGGTAACCAGAAAAATGGAATATTATTTTTCAGGTAAGAACACCTAGTGTCATGTGGAAGTTGCACCAAGAACACATGCAAGAAGATAAACAGCTATCTGGAACACAAGTTACAGTACAAGCTAAAAGGACACATACTTTATCTCAACCTTGAGAAGTATTTCAACTGTTATTCATCTCAACAGTCAACACTTAACTTCAGTAAGCTTTAAAAGAAGGTACAAAATGTCTCTTTAACATTACAAACTATGAGTGAAGACAGTCTACCACAGTATATTTACTTCATATGTATTTATCTTGATAGAGTGTTTTCTGGAGAATGAAGCTTTTTCCCAGTAGGCATTTTGACAAGCTGCAGTAGGAAAAGCACATGTGTAAATAATCAAATGATTTAATGGCCTAATTCCATTTAGCCACTTCAGTTTCCAGGTCCTGGGATTGTTCATGTTAGCTCACTGTCACACTGTCTCCGCTTACTGACACACAAACCACAGCCGTTGTTAATGTTATTAGTAACACCTGTGATTTTCCCACAATTACATATAAAATAATTACAGCTAAAATAACTATGAGAAAATCTGTTTCAGCAGAATTAAGCAGATTAAAAGGGTCATTTTGTAAAAACTGCACACACACACAAAAACACTGTCCAGTGCTACCCCCTGCAGTAGTATTACATGTGAAGACTTTTGAGATATCTGGGACTAAGTTTTGATTCTACTCCTGCAATGGAGGTGAATAGAGTTAATGGATCCCACAACTTAGAAAAACATGTCTCAAAACAAAACTTGAACAAAACAAACAAACAAAAAAAATAAACTAAATAAACAAAGTAACTTAGCCCAGCAATCTAACAGATTAAGCTAATGTGTTTTTTTAGGCAGCAGAAATACAGCTAAAAAGTTCTAATGATCACATTACAATAGTGTGTGGGTGTATATAATGGATAAGGGAGAAGCAAACAAGTACAGTAGGGTATTATGTAAAACAATGGAAGGTACAGGGTTTTTTTCATAATTGTTGTTTAGTGCCTTTGTAGGTATTCATTTGTCCAGAACATGCATAGCAAACCACTCAAAAACATTTTCAGAATAAACAATAAAATGATAAATAAGAGTTAGCCACTGGAGCAACAGCTAGCCAGGAGTTGACATGAGGACTTGTGTACATCATCTCACCAAAAACTACAACTGACCCCAACAAAGGATGACTGAATGATCCACACCAGATACACAAACAAAAAACCCAATCAAGACAGTTTACCAAGGTAAGAAATGTCTATTTCTTTATTACATTCAACAGTACAGTACACTGAAATTGCACATTTTCACCAGATATAGCAGCATTCTGACTGGCAAACTGACTAATCAATAGGCACATCCAAAACATTTAAATAGAAATACACATGTCCAAATGTGTTGTGGCCACTTTTTGACCATATTCAAAATCCGTTTAAGCTGTTAATTTACATGCCTCAGAAAACAAATTCTATGCAACTAAAGCACACTGTCCTTTCCTCACGGCTTGTGATTCCAGTGGCAAGAAAAGATGCATGGTCAAGTCAAATCCAGCAGCTTCTGAGTTCAGTACTAAAGGACAAAATTACCTGTTTGTACACTCACACAGCATGTGCCATTCAGTTCAATCCAGGAGTCATGTTTTAATTTACTTTTATAGTTTCCTTCAGTCGATTACTTCACCTAGAGGCTACTTTTATCACCCAGAATGACATTACATCTCCAGCAGGAAAAAAACGAGTATTCTAGTACATTCTATCTGTAAAGAGACAGCATGAAAGCAAGACAGCGTGTTTATTTAAGGTTGTATCCTTAGCATGAAATGTCGCTGCACTGCATTCTGGTCTACTAAGTAGAGCTGGGTATGTGATTTGAATACCTTTCATTGAAAGCAAAATGTTGATAAAACAAGTGTTAAAAACGGCCAAATATCGAAAGCTGGTATTCAGCATTAGGACACTTTTCATCTTGTTCGATTTTGATTAGACAGTACCTGCATTTACCGATTATTTTTTTACCTATTTGACTATATTTCAGTAAAAATATTGCATGCTTTCTTGGGTTTATGCTGAGCATGTGATAACTTTGGTACTGAAAAAAAAGCATCATTCTGGTATTAGCACAAAGACTCAGGTATTGCAGTAGCACCAGTGTTGAAACTTGTTAAAGGTTTTATGTATAAGATTTTAAGCGACTAAATTTTGCACCAAAACACCAGCATCCCAGATCAAAACACATGGGCTCACTGGTCACAACCCCCCTCCTCCCAGCCCCCTTTCCTGTTCTCAGCAAAGTGCTGTTGGAGGTCGCTATCTTAGGCTATATCCACACCACTTTGATTTCATTTTAGCTCTGTTTCATAAACAATCTCCCTGAAGACTACACCCCTTAAAAATGCATAATGCATACCCAATCACATGCACAGGGCATTCACTAACAAAGCAGAGAGTTGGTTGCTAATTTGCAGAGAAAACTACTAAGAAAAGTAATGAGGAAAAGTAAGACCAGAGATTTTTTTACTTGGAACGACAATGAGGTGTTACTGTTACTGTAAGTAACACTGTGGTAGAAAACAAAGAAACAAAATCAAAAAAGACACATCTGATAAAAGACCCAGTGAGAAAGGAAACTTGGATGTCTGTGCCATGATTTCTAAAAGATTCCTTATCTGTCCCTCCAGTCTACAATAAAAACCTACCAGTTGCTAAAACATGGTCAACAGGGTTTCCAAATGTCTTAATTGTAGGGCTTTTAAAAAAAAGTGAATTCCAGGATTAAACATAGAAAAAATTAAACGTTGTAAAGTAAAAACATAGCCATGTGGAGGTAACCGTAGCTTCCTCACAAAAGCAAGGAGGGCTAAGAGCGTTACACAGAGCAGAGGGACTCGCATGCTAAGGGACCAACATAACTGCATTGCCAGCCTGGCTGCTAAAACAAAGAACGGAGAAACAAAGATTACAACACAGAGGGGCTGTGACTTAATTCTCTACTCGGAACAGCAACAGTCAACTTTATTTTTCCATAGCAGAGAGTTGTTTGCTGCTGTATTAATGTTTAAAAACTCATACATCCAACCTTAAACAATACCCAGCCCTACTGCTGAGGCTGCTGTTGGTGGAATTTTTTAAATTCTTCTATAAAGGATTCTATTCTGTACAGTTGTTTATCTACAAGAAGTAAATAAAACACAAATGTCTTTGTTGTTTTGTTTACAGTTGAAACTTCTTGATATACAATGACCTAAATGAAAGAATCTTCAAATTCTCAAAAGCAGCTGCACTTCCAGTGTAGTCTACAAGACAAGCTCACATTTAAGAATCAAGATTGAAGTCTCATATGTATTAACTTTAGAGTTAAATGAACCCAGCAGATACCTTGAGGACCACCTACTGCATGAGGATCAATTCTAAATGATTTTTGCCATGTAATGTCAGATATCCCATGACCTGTTGAGGGTGTTTGAACACACCCTAATTATTAGTTAATATTCTGCGTAGGGATGCACCGATAGGGAAATTTTGGCCGATACCGATATCCGATATTAATATTGCTGTTATGGCCGATAGCCGATATTTAGCGATATCGATATGTTTGGTTTTTTTTAAGTTTCAGAGATTATAAAATTCTGTACAGACGGAGAGTCATGCAAACTGAATTTTTGAATCTCTTCCTTTATTTTCAAAAATGACCACACCGCTGACATTTTTTTTCTCCTCTTCAGTTTAACACCCCACAATCTTGTGCTGTTTATGTCACTGACACGTGCCCAAACAAATACCGCATGACCAAATCCCCCTCCCCCTCTCTCTCTTTCTC
>JAQMCX010000023.1:1734080-1775174 GCA_029814765.1 Acanthurus leucopareius
CATACACAAACAGTAACTAGACGGATATAAACATCGGTTGTTAATATCGGTCCAGTTTTACTCATCGGACCAATGCCAATATGTTAAAAAATGACGAACATCGGCCAATACTGACATTAATGCCGATATATCGTGCATCCCTAATTCTGCGCAAAATGTGAAGTGAGACTGACTTAAGTTTGGTGGTAACGGTCTACAGGGTTTTCCAATGCAGAGGAGTCAAGCAAGAAAATGCAATGTCGTCAAGCAGACAAGTAGATCCTGACTCAGCTATTGCCACAAAACAGCGTCATTCAGCAATGCAATGGCCAATCCAATACGAAGCACACATTGACAGATTATTCTGCAATGAAAAAGGCATAATTTTACTTCATAATTCATAATGTTTGAGACAGGTAAGAAAAAAAGTGTGGTTTTAAAAAAATACTTAATCTCTAAACCTAGATATGGTATCATAATTGGTATCAGGAAATTCTAAATAATATCCAGCTCCATTCTAAAGCCGTATAATCCTGTTTTATCGTTTAATAAACCATGGTCCACAGGGGGTTTGGTATCTGATAGGCCCTAAAACTCATGGTTGTTGACACAAACAGAGCTTTCTTGATTGTATTTCATTTTCTCACAGGTGCTTGCAGCAACACACCCCCACCAACGCAGCCTCGGCCTATTTTAATGCAGTGCTGTTTTATTTCTTATTATCTGCTTAGACAGTATACCACCAACAACAAAAAAGACCCAGAACTGGAGATACATTATGTGAATTTTTACCAGTGTTTAACTTTTCGGGTGGATTTTTCCTTTAAACCACAGAGCGATGTTCTCCGCACACATACACAGCACTTGGCTGTATGCGCCTCTTCGTGTTGCCTGGCAGCTGAGGAAGAAACTTGAAATATTTGGGCATCAGATCAAGGCAGGCGTCGCGGAACTTCTTGATCCGCCAGTAGTATATGAGAGGGTTTAGGGCTGACTTGAGATAGCACAACCACAGGACCCATGTGCTAATTTGAAAAAAACTGTCTTTGTGGTAGAAGCCGTCGCTGAATGTAGCGACCAAACTGTAGGCAGTGAAGGGTGCCCAGCACACTGTAAACACGGAGAAGAGGATGAGGATGGTGGTGAAGGCACGGGTCTTAAAACTCATGTCTATGTTCATTTGGAAGGGCCTCTGGAGGCTGAGCAGGCCCAGTTTGCTAGCCTGGCTCAGACAGATGCTGTCTGAGTGGCTGTGGATGCGGATGGCATTGTGGCGGATAGTGTTCAGGATCCCCATGAATGTGTACAGCATGACCATGAAAGGTATGAAGAAGAAGACTAGCATTAATATCAATACATAAGCATGGTAACCAGGCTCAACGCTGTAGCCAAATACACACTGGGGGGCCCTGGGAGGGATTTGTAAAGGAGGGGAACCAACAGCAAGGGGAAAAGAGATAATGAAAGTGAGTCCCCATGTGACCACTATTAGCACTTTGGCTCTCTGTGGGCTCAGCTTATCTTGCTTCTGGACGATAATAAGAAAACGATCTATGCTTATTATAAGCAGTATAGCCACGCCCTCCATCACAAAGAACCAAAAGAGCATAGCCGAAACTCGACAGAAAACGTCTCCAAAAATCCACTTGGTGGTCACTACAGTTACCAGAGCGAAGGGCATGTTCAAGATGGCCAGCATCATATCTGCAAACGCCAGGCTCGCCAGGAGGATGTTGATGGCTGAGCGCATGGCAGATCTCTGGTACACCATCAAGCATACCACCACGTTTCCCAACAGAGCCAAAAGCAGGATGGCAATCATGATGAAGCAGAAGAGGACCTGCAGAGGTAGGCTGACACCTTGCAGGCTCTCAGGAGTCTCTGCTGTCGGCATGGCCGACTCTGGGGGCGACCGGGACCCCAGGGAAACATTTGCCATGGAGATGTTGTCCATCGACGGCCTCTTGGAAAGGTTCAGCAGCCCCGTAACGAGGCAGCAGAGACTGGCATTAACGTCCCCTGCCTCTGGAAGGGGAACAGTAGTAGAGTGAACCATTCTTCCCCAGGGTGAACAGGCATCGTAGTTGGTGAGCTCATGCTAAACATGTTGCTGTAGATGCAGATATTCCCAGTTCAATGCAACATGGCAGCTTCTTCATGGCTCCCGAATCCTAACATGTAGACAAAAATGTAGTTAGTTCCAAGTAAATCAAAAAGGGCATGTGAAAGGGCATTATGAAACCAGATTAAACTATTTCCATCAATTTCCCTTTACAGTGGAAGTGAGCCTGTAATCCACTCAGGGTTACATGACTACATCTCCCCAATTAAATCACACCTCCATCATATCTCAAACCTGTAGTTTATCAGAGTGAGACAAATTATTACTACTGACATCAATAAGAAAAAAAGAATCTTGGAGAGTTATCCCTTTGTTTGTTTAGACTTTCATACTTAGTATATTAAAAAAAATATTAGTATAAAAGAGATCGTTGATTTGAATAAATTTAATACAAATTTGAAATGTGTTTTAAGTCTACACAGAATGGAAGTCAATAAGCAAGCATTATTATTTACACTAATTTTGGGCAACATACTCATTCTATTTATTTGGGAGAGTGAGATAAAAAATATCATTTTCAATCTTATTTCAAGGCATCAAGGATTCAAAGTTTAGTTTTCATATATTGGTTTATGTGTGGGTTGAACACAAGATATATTTAGTTAACTAGTGAGCTTTACAGGCGATGCCAAGTGTTTTTTTAATCTTTGAATTGAGCTGCTGAATCTCCCTGCCTCTAGTCTTAATACTAAGCTAGGCTTGCCTTGTCCTGACAAATTCTCAGGATGCAGATCTTCTCATATTCATCGTAGAGAGAAAGAGAATGAAAGCTGGATTAAAATATAAATTAAAGAAGAATACAAAAAATATTAAACCAGAAAGCATTTGTCTAAAAAGAAAAAAAAATTCTAATAATAAATCCTGTCAAAGTGTTTTTTTAACCCTTGCCAGTAACTGACAACCAGCATTCAACTGGGGACAATTGAAATACTGCAATAAAAAACCTTATCACTTGTGTAAACATTGGACAGTGTTATTTAAGACCGCCTGGTATCACTTACAATGGTTAAGCACCAAACGCTGAATATAAATGTGTTGTGGAAGAGTCCATTTGTAAGAACATGAAATAATTTACTATCACATACAGGAAGCTTTTTCAATAGTTCTTGTCCTAGGTTTGTAAAAAGAATTACAGAAACACAACTAGAGGCAATTACGGTATTATTAAAACAGTGCATGTAAACCTTTTATGTAGCCACGTTAAAACACAGGTTGGAGCTGCTGTGATAATAGAACTGTAGCCATTCAAGAGATAGTGATATCACATGTCACAAAGACTGTCAAGAGAGACAAAGCTGTTGTGAGGAGATTAACAGGCTTGCTGTAGCGAAGCTAGGAGGAATTTGGTTTATTTACATGGTGATGACAAGCGTCTGTATCATTTACCCACTGCTTTATAACAATGAAGACCTGCTGAATGAAATAATAAACTGCCTTTTTCTTGGCTGATTTCCTGTTTCATTAACTTAACATCCATACAAAGGACATTTTCTAAGGACATGGGCCTTGTGGATCCCAATACTAAACATAATGTGTGTCTCTTTTCTTCCCTTTAGGGGCGAAGTGACCTGAAATGTTAAAATAGCCACTTCAGCCTCCAAGCAATCAAGTAAACCTGCAGTAAAAATGGATGATCGGGTACTTGTTGTTCTAAAAGATTGGAAATTGTTCGAATACTCTATGTGGCAACATAGAACTGCAGACAGAATATGCTGAGAGCTTTTGAACCACATCTTGTAACCTTGAATCATTAGGAAATATACTTTGGAGACAAAAGGCCAACCACAACCTGCCCAGAAAGTCCATAGCGGTTTCACCATTTAACAGTTTATGGCAATAGCATAACTGCCAGCCATTCTTTTTTATTTCAGGTGGCACTGTTAGATACTGATGATGCGACTACCAGAAAAAGGCCTTTTTTAAGGCCTTTTTGCGTCTGTTTCTCCAAGTTACATGTTTTTGAATATTGACCAATGAAAGATTTAATAGAAAAATAGCATCTACAACAGATTCAAGATAGAAGAAAGTATCCGTGAAAAAAAATGCATATATGAATTGTATACACTGCCATAACAAATCTACATGCTTCACACACACACACAAAAAAAATAAAAAAATGTATGTACATATATATCTATATTTGCATATATACATATATGTATAAACACAAACACACACACACACATACACAGATATATTCATATATATTTTGTGTGTGTGTGTGTGTGTGCGTCTGTGAGCTTAAGAAGTAGTCAAAATTAATTCATTTAAATAAATTAATTAACATTTATTAATGATAATGATATTTTCAGGGTATCAATCTTTTTAAATTCAAAAGTCAGTGATTATGGCACATTACGTGGGATATTTATGCAGTGAGAGGTGTTCCTGTTATATGATCAGTAGACTAGAGGTTTTTTGTTTTCTTTGCAAACGCTAAAATGGAAAAAAAAGAATTGTATGCCAAAAAAAAAAAAAAAAAAAAAAATCCCATCCCCAATCCTAGCATGACTGTATGCTAGGATTGGAGATATTTGTCACTGCCAATAAATAATTGAATGGGAAGGGGAATCGGAAATTTATATGATCATCTTTATGATTAGTGGTTATAAAAAAAAGCTGATAATGTCAAGTCGAACTGATTTGCTAATAATCATCAATAATCAATAATAATTGTTAATAAACAAAGAAATAAGTAGAAGTAGGAGAAAAACAACAAGTGCAGTGTGCTGTTGTCAAGCAAATGGCATCAAACTGCTGTGGTGGAGCGAATAAATGATGATCACAGAGCCAAACATTCAGAGCGGAGTAAAGATTAGTGATGTCTACCCAGCACCCAAAATACAAGTCGATTACACCTATAAATATAATTTTACTCATGCAAATTTTAAAAAATTAGGAAAATATGCAATGCTAATACTGAACAGTGCAAAGGTCCATTTAACTGGCATTTAAAATAAAATTTAAATATTAAAGGATGTGAGAACAGTTTCTAATTGTATCTCTTATAATACACTGAATACTTTAAAATGTTTTTAATGGTCTATAATGCTGAGATATGTCAGTGTTTTCAGAGCATTTCTTATTTTTAGACTAGATGCCTGGTCTGTGCTGAAACTTCTGTTTCAACACCAGAGAAATTAGTTGTTAGGAACATTCCAACAGGTAATACAACCATTTAGGATTAAAAAGGTTGTGTCTAGCGGCAAGGCTGTTTGCTTTCTCTTATTATAAAATACAACTGCCTTAGAGTAATGCGAACTGTGAATTAACAGAGCGATAATTACTGGTTAAAATGGGCAGTGTAATTTTTGTTTTAATCAATTTTAAAGAATTACATGTTAGTTCAGATAGATTCAAATAATTTTTTTGAAAATGTAACATCTTTCATCTCTAAATTATTTGATGTGCTATTTATGTAACATCTTAGCATGGACTACAAAACAATTCCTTGAAGGGTCAAATGAGGATTTTGTACTGTATGTACAGGGTTGGTATTACTTTAAAACATGCTATGGAACTGCAAGAGTGTTTGGCAGCGTAACGAACGCTGACTTACAGATAAAAAACTGTCCCCATAACGGTTGTTTAACTCAGGCATCCTGAGTGAAAACCAGTAATCCTAACCAAAAACCTCATTGGACGCGTACATCATAAAGACTGTTCTTTACACTGTAATCCATCAGTTCAGCTATACTGCAGTGTACTGCGATTGGTACTAAAATTTCAAGTATCATTCATTTTAAACATAAGTTTGATTGATGGCATTGACATATTTGAATTTTTAACCTTTTTAAACTTTTTCTGTCAAAATTTCACCAATTTACCCCAAACTAACTGTTTAGATTAAAAAATGACTACCTTAATTTCAAATATTTAATAAATATTTTGATTCCTCAACACTACTCAACTGAATTTAAGAACTGTATCCAATGACCTTTTTAATAGTACTAAAAGATCTTTTTTTAACTACAAAACTCCTTGAAACATCATTTTAAAAATTACAATCACATCAACTGGGTGTTAAAGTATAACATTTAAAGACTGTGGCATTTTGACTTAAAAAAATGGTATTCAGAAGGCTGTGGTTCATTGCTTTTTTTTAATTTCGGGCATTTACACAATTTATAGAGATGAACTCTGAGATGTCCTCAAAGTTGTTCCAAATGTTGTGAATGAAAACCACTGTTAAATAGAATAGCACCTTTTTCTGACTTTCACTCTAAAGATCTATCATCAGAGCAATTCGGGCATAACCCCTCAACTCAGTTCTTGTGCTCCAGTGTGACAGTGAACATCTTCTTTTGAAAGGGCTCGATCATCTGCACAGCCTCGACTGTTGAGCTATAAAGCCAAAAAAATGGTTAAGGCGAAAAACTGCCTGATTGATGTGGACACCATGGAGAGTTAACATCTCTATGGACGGCGAGAACAATTGGTGTTGTAACAGAAACATTACATTAGCGTCTTCATTCCGAAAATAGGAGGGAACAAATGAGAAATAACGTTCGAACTGTAGATGCTGACCGACCCTGTTTAGGTTCAGACGGTTTCCATTGACGTTACCTGTCTCATTCTCCCATGTTGAAGCGCAGGAACGGCGGGTGAAACGTTGGAGCTCAGTCCTCCATATGGTGCATATCGCCGCCCAAAAACGCTTTCTCCTCCTCGCGGTGGTGAAAACAGTTCTTTTTCTAAAGAAACCTTGTGTTGCCTTTTCAGAATATAGGCCCAGTAGCTGGATGTGTTTTTATCAACTGTGCGACAGCTGGTGATGCCACTACCTCCATAGTTGGAGCCTTAGATGAAGTAATACCCGCATTTGGTCGGACTTGTTTTGTTCCAGTCGAGCACGAGAGACTGAGCTCTGATTATCCATTTTTTATGCCGTTAGAAATGATTGTACCAGTGCTATCCAAGCTTCCTTTTCACCCTTTTCCTTCATACAGATGTAAGATGCAAGCAGCCCATCCTCCAACACCAGATGTCTCAGGCTATGTTCAGTATGTAGCCAAAATTATCGCCACACTGTTACACATTACGTGCAGCCTTCGGAAAGACACCGAGAGTCAACAAATATCACTTCCTATTGGGACTTTCAAAATAAATGTCACTGAGTAGGCGTTAAACCTAATCTAAAGAAGTGCATTTGTGTGGCATGTTGCTCTGTTTACAAGTGGGAATATCTGCCTCTAATTTGCGGCGTAGTTATCTTTTGTTTCTTAAATAATAAGCTTTCAGTACTGCAGAGTGAACAGAGCAGCTCCTGACACACTGTTACAGAGGTAATATCTTAGGTAATATTACTGGGGCAATTAGGGGCTTTTAACAGTTACCTAGAGGGAATTTACACCCTAAACTTACATATGCTGAAGTTTTGACAGCTTTGTTGGACATTTTCACTCTTAAAAACTGTGGTTTTAACTGAAATAATGAAAATGAATAGGCTGATAATAATGAATTTTAGTAGGCGAAAAAAATTAATATTCTCCACAAGAATTACATGTCTGGTAGTGTAGACCACAGAGCCATAATGTAGGGAAATGCAGTTTACAGTAAATTTTATGCAAAAGTAGAAGGATTTAATTGAAAATAATTTCATATTTTTAATTTGCATATTTTGCTTGATAGCTAGTTCAAAATATTTTTGGTGGGTGCGGAATTGCCAGGGTATTAAGACCTCAGCATATCCTGCCTACAACCTTGACAGAAATATCAAGTAATTTATTGTTATTTTTATTACTAGCATTATTGTTATTGGTATTGTTACTAGTATTATTAATATTATCATTATTAAAACACTTACATATAGCTTACATAACATAGATTTATCTTAGCTTTTGATCTTGCTCTCTCTCCCCTTTCTATCTATCCCCCCCAACCCAACCGGTGCCGTCAGATCCCGCCCACCTCTGAGTCTGAATCTGGCCGAGGTTTCTGCCTGTTAAAAGGAAGTTTTTCCTCGCCACTGTCGCCAAGAGTGCTTGCTCATGTGAGAATTGTTTTCAATTGTTGGGTTCCTATAAATTTAAAATATAAATGTATTTATAGTGTGGTCTTGACATGCTCTGTATGTAAAGTGTCTTGAGACAACTTTGTTGTGATTTGAAGCTATATAAATAAAATTGAATTGAATTGATTAACTGAGGTAAAAACTGCATATAGCAACAACTGCATATAGTCAGCATGAGGACCAGAGAATATTACAGTAGCAGTAGAAGAGATAATCATTTATCACAAAAGGAAAGAAAGACAAGAACATTTTCAAGTGAAAGTAGAACAAGAGAGAAGAACAAAAAAAACTGTAGCCTAACTATAACTTTATGGTCAATTAACGGCCATGACTCCACTAAATAAATTATCACGGTTTGTTTTGTTTTTATTTTCTCTATCAAGTGATTGCCTTATTTTGAAGGCAAAGTAGCACAGCTTCAGGGAGCATTCGTTCTTTTTATTTAGCTTGACGCAGTCATCTATCAGTGTTAACTGACACCTACAGAAGCCAGTCGAATGAGCAAAAGTGGACTTTTGGTGGGTACGCCCCATTTCCAGCCCCGTCCAATAGAACAGAAAAACTAGAGGAATGGGCGTGGTTTTGTTGGAGGAAGTACTGTTTTTGGGCACGTGCGAGTGTGTGAGGTGGGTGGTAAAGATGACAAATGGAGTCTGTTATTGCAGAAGCAATCTCAGTGTTTTTTTGTGTTTGTGTGTGTGTGTTTTATATGTATTATAGTGACTCTATGCTTTGGTGATTGTTGATCTATCAAAAAAGATTTTAATACTATTCCAACACAACAATGGCAGTTACCAGTCACAAAACATAAATACTAAGATGTAGACTTGTGGTTGACTCCCATAAGTTTAAGGTGTAACGTTGTGCTATTTCACATAAAAACGTTATACAACATTGAATAATGGGATGCAACAACTAAAAAACATAATTGATATTATAACTTTTTATTTTCAACAGTTGTGCGTATGTGCAGCATATTCTTATTGTACACAAGTATTCTTCACATTATTAAGACACAATATATCTCTTGGGAGTATCCTTGATGCTTCAGCTTTTTCAGCACTGTCAAAGTTTATCACTGAATGCTTCTTGAAACCACACAGATTTATACATTAAATCAGGACCCACTGAAATAACGGAACTGCACCTATGGGCTTCTGTTTGAAAAAATGCACCCTGATGGTAAAAAAAAAAAACAAAAAAAAAAACCCTAACATTTAGACAGATATAATGTATGACTCTAAAGTAGCAATATCACTGGCTGATCATAAGATGAAAAAATCTAAGAATTCTGTACTTGTTTTGCAATGCTTTTTCTCTAGGTTTTCCATTTCATGTAATCAATTCATGCAGTGTTTGTTTAAAATTAACATAAATCACATTGTTTAACATAAATTACATAATGGTTACTTGTGAGATACAGCCTGATAGATTAAAGCCAGTATTTACATTGATGATTATGTTAAATTTAAGAGTTTGAACGAAAAAAAACCAAGAAAAACTGTAAATGTCCTTTTTAAAATCACCCCTTAAATTTGTTTTGATCAAGAATTTCTGGGCAATACTTTTTCACACTTGTCTGTGCTCTTTTGGACAACAATGCCATATGACCCTTTTGGAAGACATTTCTACATGTCACAGCAAAAAAGGCACAAGTGTTAAGAATCAAATGTATTACAGCTGAATTCCATTTAGCTGCGACTGACTGGTCACTGTCATATCTTACTAAGCCACTTGAGAGCATTCATTGATGTTAGTAACACCCGTGATTTTCCAACTATTATAGGTCACGATTTTTGCTGTAAAGATGGCAAAACTTTCTGTGCTGACAAATATGTTGACAAACAAAAAAAATTATGCTGACAAACACACTAATACAGATATATCAATGAGACGCTAATATTGGCAGCTGTACAATGTTAGTTGGTGTACATGGCCTATATCAACTGTGTGTGCCATGGCAGCAATATCTCAAGAGACAGCAATAGGTTCATCCATAGAAGGCTGCCAGACTGGCACAGATCAAAGAAAGTACCTTTACAAGAAGGAAGATGTCAGATGTCACAAGGTTATAGTTAAAGGGATTCACATGACCCTTTTATTTACACTGCTATCTTTGATAGTTTTGCAACGTATCATCTTAAATTCTTGCGTAAACTATGAAAGTGAAAAATTCATCTTATACCAAGGGCCTAAATAATTTTGCTGGGGGCTAGATATGGCCCACAAGCCACTTTTTGGCAACCATCCAGAGGAATCAATGGTAGCAAAGCAGCGTGTTTGTTAGCTATAGTTTATTTTCTGTCTTTATCAAAAGCATGTTTCTGCTGGACAGCTTTGAGAATGGACGGACATCGGTTATGTTACTGAAATATTTGTCAATCCTAGTATATCATAATATTGCCTTGTAAAGAGCAAGTGCTACATTATTACATTGTCATTATTTTATTACTATCATGTAACATAAAAATACTGATCAGCTGAATATCTATAACAACATACCAATGCTGGCAGTTCCAAACTTAGAGTCTTACCGTCATCATTATCTTATATTAGATAAATATGTATTAACAAAATACTGTTTTTACTGGACAGATACACATAATTTAAGTCTATATTCTACTACACCATAAGCAACCGTTCAGCACTTTGAGAGTAAGCTAATTTGTGTTTTTTTTAAGAGTAAGCTGTGAAGAATTTGATGATACAGAGCTTGAATCAGAATGTGGTTAAACTTGCTTAGAATTAAGGCTGGAAGCAGGGAGAAACAGCAAGACTGGTTATGACGAAACACCATTAAAGCTCACTACTCAATATGTTGTCTCATTAGTTTAGCCTGTATCCAAACAGAGCTGTGAAAACTTTTTACAGACAAATTTGTTGTCTTAGATGGCTTTCACAAGCTTGAATTGTTGCTGTTGCTTATTCATTCCCATTCAGTCTTATGCTAAGCTAGGCTAACCTTACCTTAGTTTGAACTCTCTACTTAACACACAAACATGACACTGGTATCCATTTCCTCATCTCAGTTCCAGATGTTGGTCTGAGTAACATATGGATAAAAAAACATAAGTCAGTATTTTTAGGCTCAACGATGACACAAGATACATATCCCGGTGTATTTTTAACAAGTGGGCTAAGTGTTCAGTTAAGTCTATTTAAGTCTTTGACCTGAGATGTCAAGTAGATTTGGGTGATAAGGACAAAATCAAATATTAGGATATTTTTGACCAATTACCTCAGTATTGCCACAATATTGTAGGGATACTATTGGTGCTTTCAAAAAAACTATTCAGTGACATTTTTGAAAATAATGACAAGTTATTTGGATATAATAGCTAAGTGAATGAATGTATATATTAGAAAAGTTAGAACATTACAGGAAGTTCAGAAAATTGCATCACTTGCCTGTACTGCACCATTTAAACCCAGGAAGCTTTTTTTTAGTATCATCACATAGTATCAAAATCTAGGACTATATCTAGTCTCATATCACAATATCAATATTTTGCCCAGCCCTACTAAGATGCAAGGTTTTAATTAAATTTTCCAAATCTTGAACCAGTCCTGTAAACCAGGGTTTCTCAACCTTGTTTGGACCTCTGGCCCTGTTTCAAGATCCCAAACATCTCATAAGAATATGAGAATCAGAACTTTTGTATTGTATTATAAATCACTGAGAACTCTTCAAATGGTTTATAGAGACAACATTCTTAGGATGAATTTTTTCAAACCCATTTATTCGTTTCCTTATTTCATTTTTCTTAGTTTTTTTCCACTAAATGCTGTATATAATTTACATATCGAACAACCCCACATAAGGTCCAAACCGCAGGATTGAGAAACTCAACCTTATCTGGTCACCCTCTGAATGCATTAACTAGGTAATATTTATCTAATATCTACCTTTCACAAACAATCAAGTCCTAAGAAGCCTTTATCTGCTTGGTTTTGTCGTTCTTGGGTGGTATGCTCTGAACCTGGAAGGTGTAAAAGAACTCCAGGAGAGCCTTTGTGTCTTTCAAGTCAAGACAATAATCCTGAGCAATCTTTTCTGGTGTCCATGTTTGAGGCTGATGCTGGTGGCTGCTCAGGGCCTTCAAAGCCTCAACAATGGTCAGTTTGCCTTGAGGAACTTCTTGGACCCCCTCCAGGCCATCAGGGTCCCCTGGTAAACTGAACGTTAAAGGCCGCTCCCCCGCCTCTTTAGCCACTGTCACTTCCTTCGATGCCTGATGGAAGATTAAACAGAAGGAAATTAGTCTGAAAACCCTACTGTTTGGTTTGTAATGCACACACTTGACTGAAAACATTTTCCTGTGACAAAAACTCTGTTGTAGAGCAAGTTGTCTCAAAAATTAGTTTACTGTAGGTATTTGCAGTCCTTTGTGACTTTTGGTTTATCTTTAAGCAAAACCATTAGAACAGTTTTAATTATACTTTTTTAAGTTGCACTCAAACAATAGCTTTTCAGGAATAATAGCTCAATGGAATATGTGGAATGTACAACACACATGAAGTGACAAGCCCACAGAGAATTATCACACAACTCTGCAGTTTCCCTCAGTTCCACAGCACATATCAGCTTTTCCCAGGTCTTTGTTTTGGTTTTCTTCAATGTCACTCTTCTGGTTCAGTCGCACTGCTCTAGTAAACCTTGGTCAATTCAGATTAATAGCAACAAAATAGCAAATCAGTGAGTAGAAAATCCAGATAACAGGCAACTGCCCCAAAATACATGTCACTTAGACTTGTGTCCAATCTGCTCCTGAGTTGCTCTGACATCCATGCAATAACCTCACAGGATCGAGCCCCCTGCAGCTATTCACCAACGACTGTAAGATCCTGGACATAATGGGAGATGTCAGGCCCTCATCTGATCTAACAGCTGACTGGCCTTAATGTTGACTTAATAATGTTACATTTTAAGGAAACATGTTTTATTTTTGTTCCAGTGAGGAGTTCTTAGGTTTTTTTAAATACATACTGTGTGGCTAATGGTGAAAATTAGTTGCTGGAAAGACTAAATTTATTCATATTACAGATTTTAAATTGCTTGCAGTAGTTGTGGTCTATCATATGGCTGAACCAATAGTTGAAGCCTTATTTATAAAATTAACATTTGATTTGTGTTCAGGAGGTTGAACCTGCTCAAACAGAACAGAAGAATGTAAACTGGTGGGCAAAGTAGGTTTATATTCACTTCAACCTGTCAGCATTGTTGAATTTCAGAGTACTAAACTGTGCTGTAAGGAATGTCTTTGTTGACTACTAATTGATGGTGTAAGGATTCTAACCCTAACCCTCAGATACTATCCTAAGCCTTACAACTGTGAAGCCCTGACAGTCTCTGACATAATAATTATGAAGCAATAGTTGTAATTCTATTAATGTTTTCAATTTATTTACATGGTTTCAGAGGTACACATCTCCTGTTAAGCATTTTAATCTGCTATCCTGATATAAATAAAGCAATAAGAGACTGTGCACAACCTAACGTGGATTTAATAACAGTTTAATCTATACTCTGCTGGAAACTGTCTGTCCTGCCTGCACCCTTTTGCCTTGCCCTCATCTGCTTTCCAGACCAGGCAAGTCTGACTATAAGAGGACTATTATCTCTCTCTCTCTCCCTTTTCTCTTTCTCTCACACACACACATTCACACACAGAGAAAAATCATAAACTTAACAGCTTTATATGGTTTTAAGTATTTGAAAGAAGCTGTGTTGAGATCCGCAAATTGCGTGAGAATATTCTTCTTCACTTAGATATCTAAAGAAACAATACTGTAGCCATATAGTATTATATAACTCATGCTATCGCTAATGTTTTTCGCCTGCACTGATGCTGACTCGCATTTTATTGTCTCTTTATTCAAAAACAGCCTTTTCTGTCTAACAGCTCTGACTCAGCTTCAGACTCGCAGAGCCCATGTTTCCTCTGCGATGTGAACATTGAGACTACATGACTGAAACTGTTTACAATTATCATCTTAGCCAATTATAACTGAGAGGCCTGATAAGTTGGTGGGCTTACTGTCGAATAGTTCCAAATAAAGCCTCATACATTATCAAAATCTTTCACATAAAGGGCCACAGTCAATGTCCCAGTCTGACCTCTGCTGCTGGATCTTTTGACTCCACATACACGGACTTGAGGAGGGTCAGCAGAGAGTCGTTCTTCTGGTGCAGTATATCCGTTTTCTCCACTGCTGAAACATACAAAAGCCTAGTTAATAAAGAAACTATGCCCCCTGCTTCCTTGGGAGCTTTGTTTATAACTCCCACTTCAGGCTGAGATATCAGCCCGGCGTGACCCCCGAGGAGACAGTTACACAAGGAAACACACACTCACGTTCAGAGCTGCCGGTTGAGGGCGGCGGGTTGACCTCATGTCGGGGTGCTGCTTGAGGCTTTTCCCTCGAGATTTCTCGGTGTACTCTGTTTTCTAAGTTGAAATTTCGGAACATACGTGCAACCCGCGCCCCCATGTTCGAGAAATGACCAAATACCGCTGACAATAAAGTTTGTTCAAACTGGCGACGGTGAGCGAGAAGGTTCAGTTAATCATGGAAAGGCGAACATGCAATTAGCAGCGTCCCCTTGTGGCTGGATGACTTCCCTACTTCGATAATTCCGATCATTTCCTTCTTTTCGACGTGCTCAGGAATAAAGAAAGAATGACGAAAGTGGTGTGTCTGGGATTGCACAATGTCTGTGTGTGATACATTCTGAAAATGATCAAAAGTCTAATGTTCATCTGACATTACTGTCCTCCTCATTATAAGTTATTCTAATCATTTATAATATTGCTTTGAGTTGTTCCAGGAGTAATAAATTTGGAAATCCTGCAAAATTACTCAACAATACCATAAGAGAATAACTGTAGCTTTTAATGGCGATTTTTTAAAATGACTGATTGTAAGAAACTACTAAAAATTGTTGTGGAGGTGTGTTTCATTCTGAATTTTGAAAGGAATCACGTATTTATATAATATTTTTCTCTTCATTCTTCATGTATGCTATGCTATGCTATAATATGCAGTGATAGTGTTTTACGTGGGACACCATAAAGCATACGGGTGCGGGTTAAAACAAGATAAGCAGTTGCGCGGCCAGCAGGTGGCAGCATTTCATATTTATTCTTAGAGGCTTAATCAAAAAAAGGCCGTCCGCCTGTTTATTAGTGCTGATTTTGCATACAAAGGAAAATTGTCTGCCACAGTAAGCTTTCATGTGTGAGTGAGGCAAAATAAATGACTCAGTTAGGACTTTCATCCATTTACAAGTGCTTTGACTGGGTGAGACAACAGAGGTCACTTTCTACATAAGGCAAGCCATATGGAACACATCTGGAAGTGATTATCTGCTCAATCATAACAAAACAACCCACAGCATATTTGAGAGGAGAGGAATGGAAAGATATCCTTTTCATTTCACTCACTGGTGTACAACTCCTGACTCTGGAGCTGATGAATGTCACAAAGTCGACAAAGGGCCAGACAGTCTTAGCCAATGATGGCTCTCTGTTACATCAGATCTCTGCACACACCATGGCCTCCCTCTGTCTAAAATATGACCAGTATGACAACACATGGGTAGACAGAAAGTATTTTTCTTTCAGTAAAGTAAGAAAATAAATGAAAAAGAAAACACCAACCTGCTGCGAAAACGATTTTATTCCAAAGGTGATAAAATACAGTACCCTCTCCCTGATTAATTTATTTATTTTTGCATGGGAGCGTTTTTGATTACTGTTTATCTTTTCAATTGATTCTCATTTACATACTCTCTTTGCATGGAGCAACACACTTATAATATAATACCACGATAATATAGCTCTAAGGCACGTTGATGCATGTGAACTTTGAAGGACAAGCAACAGTAAAGTATGTAGTCCATGTTAACTTGCAGTTACAGCAGATGTGTATCAACATTGTTATCAAACAAATTAACCCTTTGTAGTTCATGAATCCTCAGGTGCTTAGACAGGTTTACTGAATTAGTGAGGACAATCTGTCTGCAAACAGATTGTGTACATTTGGATAACATATTTGTCATACTGCAGTACTGATTCCTCCAGTAAATTGTTAAAGTGTTAAACAAACAAAGTTAAAGGTATGTTTAAAGTTGAGAAAATCATTCAAAGCCAGTATGACTCCTAAATCACTGCTGATCTGTTCTCCTTATCCATATCACCTTATAATATGCTTTAGAAGTTATACTACATTAGCCAAAACTGCTCAGTGCACTGCAAAAAATAAGTCCGAAGATAGTCAATATTTTTCAACAATAATGTACGCATCCTTTTAACCAGTGCTGTTTGTGTGATTAAGTCTGTTATTCCTTTGTGCCATTGAGCTCCACTTTTGTCCAAAAACAAAGCAGCGTTCCTTTATTACCATAAACACCCTAACTGTAGTTCCTCTTGACTTAATCCCACACAGATAATTAACCATCCTGATACTGTAAATAGTCACTCAAGCACCAAGCATGTATAAATCCACAGCAAAAAAATAGTCCCTGACAAATGTAATATTTCCCTTAGTTTGTGTATCTTTAATAAAAAACAGAGTACTTATCTCTTTTAGGACATGGCTAAGCCATCTCTAAATATAAATCTATATACTTGAAATTTTTTTTTTAAAATTTGTCTTTATTACGAACAGGTTTGGTGCTGAGAGACAGACAAGGCAGGGAAAAGGTTTAAAAGACATACCACAACATCAACATTGTTATTTTGAGTCTTTTCATTGTATTTGTTGACAAAAAACAAAATCGAGAAGAAAGTCCACCAAATCCTTGATAAAAACTGAAGCAAATGGGGGGGGGGGGGGGGTTGTTCTGTAGGACTTGCAGTGATTCTATACTTGCTTGTTTTCACACTTTAATTTAGCATTTATAAGCAGTAAGCAACTTTTGATCAAGTTTATAAGACACTTTAATGCAGTTGTACGTAACTCTGCTGATATTTTGAATGTGTATCTATGTATGGTGAGTTTAAACATTCATATTTAGTTATATAAAGAATAATTGTATATTATCTTTTTTGTATATTATGTCTTACTAAATTGTCCCTCATTTGTCCATAAAGTAGCGTAAACTAATGGGTCTCCACATGATTAGTCATAGTTGCTGACAAATACATCAAAAAACAGTTATATCAGCTTAAACTACATTACAGTGTGCTACATTTCTGTGCTTTAGGACTGCTTAGAAATGTTAAATAGGAGCGTTACCTACATGCTAAATGAACTCCATGTGTTGTCAAAGTAGTTAGGATATACTCTTCATTTGTTTGTTTTTAACCAAGTTACAGTGTGTGGGGTCTTGGCCGTCGTGCTATGCATATAATTTCCTTCACACATTCACATGACAGAACACACAATGGATACACACCTATGCATGTGGTATTTTATTTACAAACAGTAAAAAAAAGGCCATAAAAATATATCTTGCTTTCACATATATACATTTAAATGTATTTCTATGAACTATGTATACAGGACAAATCTCAAGTACAGATGAGGCAAGAGTATTATAGTGGCTATCCTTGAGATCTTGGATACAAGGCAGGACCCTCTGAACACTACAAACTTCACATAGATTCTGTTCTGAAGCTCCACAGAAGCTTATTACATCAGAGGTGGTCTGGTTACATCTTGACTATTCATCAATTCCTATTTGGAATCACTTGTTTTTCCTGAACACCCATTAGGTAGATCTTATGAGCTTAATGGCCACTGTTAGAAAAAAGTGAGATTTCAAGAATAAAGTCATAGTCATTTTGAGGAAAAGTCATAATGTTGGAAGGTGAAAGTCCTAACTTCATGAATTATGGCATATCATCATGAGAATACAGCCCTAGTTCATGCAGTAATTTACTGATCCATTAGTTATCTTGATTAATACATCAATTTGTTATTTTAGTCTATGAAAATAAAAGTGAATTTGATATTAGGAGAATAATGTTGTGATTACTAGCAAAAGTCATATTACCAGACATAAAATAAAATGATAATTGTGAGAAAAAGTCAAAAGTTCAAAGCTCAGGTGATAATATTTAAAGAAAAAGGTCACAGTATTATGAGAATGAAAAAAATATAAAAAAAAGTAAAAAGTTTTAAAATTACAAGAATAAAAGTCATTATCTTACCAATAGAAGTTGGTATTAAAAAAATAAATTTATTCATATTGTTTGTATGACACTGAAATTTTGGGAAAAAGTCTTAGTATCACAAGAGTAAGTAAATATACAATCCCAATTCCAAAAAAAGTTAGGAAGCTGAGTGTTCCACAGCCTATGTACTAATATGCTTTCTACAAGAATGTGTTTTTACGAAGTGGTGAACCTTGTCCCATTCTTGCTTCTAAATGACTGAAATTTACTATCACCCATTCCCAATGAACCTGTTTACCTGTGGAAAGTTCCAAACAGGTGTTATTTGAGCATTCCACAACTTTTTTCAGTCTGTTGTTTCCCATGTCCTGACTTGTTTTAAATGGGTTGCAGGATTCAATTTCTGAATTAGCTAATATTTGCAAAGAACACTTTAGTATATGAGATGAAACATTCATTACATTGTCTTTGTACTGTTTTCATTAAATATATGTCAAAAGGAATTAGCACATTACCACATTCTGTTTTATTCTTGTATACGGGATTGTATAAGTATATATTAGATAAGATCTAATATGCATTTATTAGAGCCCCTCTCATATATTAGAGGTCCTCTAATATACATTTATTAGATTTTATACATTCATATTTAATATATTCAAGATCTAATCATTTTTGCGTAAAAAGTCTACAGAAATCAGCATTTAAAAGAACCATCTTGTAACATGACTTTTTTAAAATTAATTGTGGCTTGTTTGATTATGACTTAACCTCTTCACATATTGACTCTTTCTGGTGAATATACAACTTTATTCTAAAACATCACAATTTCTCAAAATAAACATTTTCCTAAGAGTAGCCTTAATATTGTGTCATAAGATCTGGCTCAGACTGAGGTGTGGGGTGCATTTAGTTCACCATTTACAACAGGTCATTTGATCTGTAGTTGGATGCCCCCTCCTGTGCTCATGATGTTAACACTGAGTGTGAGAGCAGGAGGAGTAGAGGTACAATAAGATGAAGCAGTCGATGAGAAGGATGGTATAGAAACATCTCTGCGTGTGCAAGCTTCGACCCCTTTGAAAGCGAGTCAGTATCACAGCCAGCAGCAAAAAGAAGGTGGCAGTGTTCAGGAGAAGAAAGAGTCTTATGTAGGAGGCTGTGCTAGAGAGACCCTCGCTCCCTGCTGTGGCCACCATATGAACCTCCTTAAATTTGCGGCCCTTGACAAAAGCCCCCTTTCTGTTTTTACGGCCATCTGTATAATCCATAAAGGCCCGCGAGTCTGCATCTCCCTCCTCTGGACTGTCCTCATATGTACGCTTTGAAGTCCTCTGTCTCACCTTCTTCTCATTCATCTCAATCTGTGCAAAAATGTCAGGTAGACTCTCAGAAAGCTTCTCTCCAAGGTTCACTTTCTTACCCCCTTTAATTTTGCCCTGTTTTTTTGACATAGCAAACATCTTCTCGATGACTTCCTCCGTCTTCTTTTTGTCAGAAAACTGGAGGAGACGCTCTGCAGTCTTACGGAAGCTGGCAGTGTTAAGAACTCGCCCTAAGATGTGTCTCTCCATCTGCTGGAAGACAGGTTTGACGTGCTGGAGGTTATCCTCCATCACGTTGACATATTCCTCTACTTCCTCAGGAGAGCTGTCGACCTCAGCTGCCGCCTTCTCAAATACGACCTTCTTGTTGTCCAGCAGCACCATGGCAAACAGGGGCTTGCTAGTGACCTCTCCAGTCAGCAGGTAGATGGTGTAGGTGTGATCCTTGGTGGCCAGGTAAATATCCACTCTCTGATCATCGCCACGCAGGCTGAAGCTCTGTACATCCACGCCTGGGCCAAAGAAAATGTAGGCCACCCTGGTATAAGGGAACCTTAGTGGCATTGTGACGTTCACATAGTTAGAGCCATTATACGGGTACCCTCGAGGGTAATTCCAATAACTTACCGCTCCTTTGTTACTGTAGCCCGTATCATCCATCCAGAAGAACTTATATTTATCCTCTCCATGTAATATAAAAGCTCCATGAACACCATCTACCTTTGTACTCTGAAATGGGAGTTCTGTATTGTGAAAGAAGGCACTCATTGCCCTGGTCGGGCTGTCTGGATCTAGGTGGATGTGGTCCACTAGGAGCAAGAGCTGTGGGTGAAGTAGGAGTAAGTTTCTCTGGAAGTTCTTTATTTTCAGCTCTGGATTATAAGCAGAATGTCCCTCGCCACGGATGAAGACCATTCCCTGTCTTTCCATAGCAGCTTCTACTCTGCCTTGGGTATCAGCCGCAAGCCCCGCCTTGTATTTCAACCATTTGGAATCGCAGGCTTCTGTAACTTGTCCAGCCCATGGCTTAAAGCAACTCGCTGATGTGGCAGAGCCAAACAACACTGCATTGTTCAACAAAGTGTACTTGGGTCCATATAGTGCCTCGGTGATAAACGGGACACCATTGGGTGCAAAAGTGAAAGTGTTCTGATCAGGATGCTCATGCCCAGCATTAAAGTTCCTCCACCCTTTAATCCACTCTTTGTACTTGTTCCTGTGAACTATGTCAAAGATGGCCCGTCCCCCCAGCTTCCCTGACTTAAAGGAAAGGAAGGAGCGGTTGGTGTCCACAGGTAAAGCACTGCCATATGTCACCACTCCCCAGTCCTCGAAGTAGTGAAGTTGTGATGTTCCAAAGTCCGATGGAGGCTTGGGAATCAGGCCAGGGTCAAACCTGCAGAAAACCACAGGAGGACATAGATCAGATGGATAAAAAAGGAAACACTGATGGAAATTTTCACCCATTAAAAGATATTCAAGAGGTTATTTTGCGGTGACTTGTTACACTCTACATTATTGGTGTACTTGTGTTTTTATTAACCTACCAAATTTCCGTGTACCATACTTATGTGATTCTTTATGTTTTCCGAGAATGCCTCTTGACGACCGAAAGACAGTTACTGTGACTTTGCTGCTTTAAGAATCAATAGCACACTTTAAGATCAGTATAACTCCTGCTTTTATGACTGAACCCGAATATTCAATTAATTATATTTATGTTCATTGGGTAAGTATCACTTTAAATTTTAGGATTCAGACCTTTTCTTTCTGTTTTGCTAAAATAAAGGCTATAAATGAAAGCAAATGAAAATAACACATTCTTGGGAAATTTTTCCAGGAATTAAACAAAGGTCTGGCCAGTGCTTTGCTGTGAGCTCCAGGGAATCCAGTTTTGAGAATGATTTCATTTCATGGAAAATACCAAACATTTGCTGAGGCCAGGAAATTTGCTGACTTTCTTTCTGTTTTATTTCATAAATTGAACATTTTTTTGCTTTGACTGTTGATCAGATAAAAGAAACACTTAGAAGACATCTCTCTAGGCTCCAAGAAATTGTGATTGGTATTTCTCATTATTTTTTGTCATTTTAGACATGAATCACTACTCAAACAAAAAAACAATTGGCTCTTCAGTTGATTTCATTAAATTATAAGAACAGTCATTAGGTGTGGTACTAGATTAAAATAATTTGACTGTTTCAAGTTGTCATATAAAAAAGATACAGCCAAAAATGCCATATATGAAAAAATTGGAAACTTAAATGGTGTATCGTTGATTCACCCTTTAAATATAGCTCTCAACTGAAATATGTCAGTCAAATATTTTGTTGAAATATTATGAGATCTAATCCAGCTCACCAGATGAACTCTGTATGGAGAGTGCACCAGCGCTGGCCTTTCCCAGCCTGCCCTGGCCCTTCCGTCACCCTATTTTGATGAATCAGATCTGCCAGCCAGTTTCCACTGCCATTACGCAACACATAGCGGTCCAAGAAGACCAGCTGGCTCTCTGGCCCATAGAACCAGTTGTAGTTGGAATCTGCAATGGCTACAGTCCGTTGAAATCCTGGTGAGACAGAGAAACATAGACTTCAGTGGCCATGCAGTAATATTTGATATTGTATATAATGGGCGCACACACAAAAAGCAGATATGGTTACTATGTTGATGTCTGCAGCACCAAAACAGGCATAAAAACGATACTTCAACCAATATATACATTATTTGAAAAAGTCCAAAGCACTATCACACAATGCTTGGTATAAAATATTAGACATGTGGTTAGGACAGTAAATTAAAGCAACACATTTAATAAGGATTTTTTACAAAGTTTTTGCCATGCCAAAGTTTTTTTTTTTTGCTCAGTTTAATATACTGCCAGTCCAGTACATTAAGTCAAAAGACTCTTACAGGTTTCTTATAAAGAATATGTTTGAGTGACTTAGGTATAGTAAATGCTGAAGAATAAGTGCAGAGTATGTTTTCAATAAATTAATCTGGTGATAAAATTGGAGGCTATGGCATTACAAAATGTGTTTGGCCCTCAGCGACAGTCTGGGTGTCTCGAGGAAAAAAAAAAAAAGACTGAGCACTGATCTACTGGTATTGACATTAACACCATTGCAGGTAAAGCATGAATTACTTTTAATGTCAAAGTTGATATGAGCAGTTTTGCTAACATTCAACACAGTCCTGGAGCATATGGTGTTGATGTTAGACAGTGTTTTAGCATTTGTTAAAGCAACTACACAACTGACACTTAAACTCCTTTTAGTGCTTATTCTTTAATAGACATGTTCACTGCTTTAAGTGCTTTCATTCTAATTCACACCGACATGCCTCTTTACATTCTACAATGCCAGCATGCTATCAAAAATCCCAGACTTGGACAGCATTATGCCAAAAATCATACAGCATTATGTGTTAAAAACAAAAAGTTGGTGTAAAAAAAAGACACACATTGCAGTGTGTGATCCCTGGGGAAAAAAGTTAATGAGGGGACAGCTAATATGGGTTACTAAGGGGACAATACGGTAAAAAAAAATCTGTCTCTGGATCCATTGCACTCCTGGCTAATGTAATTGAGGTGTTTTCTGAGTGCAGCAATGCTGCTCAGCCACAATGCAGAAACTGCTAGCAGGGGGCTGTGAAATGTTAAAGCCTGACCTAGGGGGCCTCCTCCTCTGCTGCCCTCCTCCTGACCTTCAGACAAAACTTCCAAGACACCACAGATCCCTGCAGGTCTCAGCTTAGCTTTGAAAGGGATCCAGGAAGGTAATAACTACACGCATGCATACCCCATATCAGCTCAGAGGGGAAGCTATGCTGTAATGTGGCAGCCTAAGGTTATTTTCACCTCTAATCCAATGTATCTAACTTTTGGGATAGGGCATTCTAGGAAGGACTAACTGGATAAGTTAGTTATTCAGAGTTAAGAAAACAATTTTCCTCAAAGTGTTGATCAGCTCTGTATTTGGCTTTCAAAATATATCCATACATACATGCAGAGGAAAGTCTATCATACAAATTTCACAGCGTAGTTTTTAAAGTAAACAAGCATTCTGGCTACTGTGGGTGAGGTGACAGTTACCAGGCAGGATAGTCCTGTACAGAAAGGCAAAGTGTTTCAGGAGCCATGGGTGGTCGAAGTGGCCAATGGCGAAGTGGCGCTGCACCAGGAACATGTACTGGAACAAAGAGCGGGTGGTGTAAGACCCATAGGCCACTCCTTCATATAGGGAACCGTCGGTTACATCCTGCAAAAGGATCATGGACTTCTCCATGATGGACAGAACCTGCTTGGTCCACAGGTAAGCCTCCTGGAGATAGCCTGGAACATAAGAGGTTGAGATTGTTTCACACATTAAATACCACCCGAGATCCCCAGACCCTCTGTTGTTTATGTACTCTGATCAAAGTGTTGCATCAGTGTTTACATATGTTTTTGCCCATAAATTGCATGCTTTGCACTGCTAACAAGTATTTTCAAAGGTACACTGTAGTTTTTGGATGTGTGACTGTTGTTTTTAGACTGATATGAAAAAAAAAATCTAATTTCATCCAGAGAGAGTCTAGCAGACCTTTGATTATCTTTGGGAAATAATGCTGAAATGTGACTGGTTGATGGTTGGTATGTTTCTTGGACGATGTCAAAATCCTTTTAAACTGTTGGGCCAGATTAAATGCTAAATAACTGAAAAACAGACTCTAATTCACACAAACATCGTTACTTAATGTTATAATGCTGTCATAGCATTTAACATTGCAGTAGACAGTGGACATAATTTGTAGTTTAAGCTAAATTAGACAATCTTGAAAATGTTTGCAAAAAAGGTTACCTGATATGTTGTTTTCAAAGTTTCTTATGTTAAATAAATGCAAGAAACTGGAGATTAAAAAAGCTTCTGTTTTTGTTTATACATTTACTCTGTTAAAGTTAGGGATACGTCCATGTTAGCAAGAATTACATTTATTGCAATTAATCTGTTTAATGGAGTCATCATAAAATTAAAACATCTTTTCATGTTCATTGTAAACCAGGCAGCCTACCTTGATACTCAACACCAAATTTTTAAATGTGATATTCACACAATTTCAAAGTCAGAAAAGCTGATTGAAGTACTATAGAGCACACTGTTTCTGTTTTCCACTGTTCTGCATCAAAAGGGAGAGCAGTAATCCTCTTTGCAATCATAGGCTGTGACAGTGCTGAGCTTGTTAGGAATATTTTCAGAACAGGACTTGAAATGAAAGACCACAAATTATAAAAAGCCCACAGTCGCATTTTTTAGTGTATGAGTGTATTTATTCTGTCACTGACAAATTAATGACAAACAGCTCTGGAGCATAAATTCTCATTAAAATCTGTTAACTAAAGAAACCTTCCACACACAACATTTAGCTGTGGCTATGGAAACCCTGACACCACCATAGCACACTGCACCATGTATACTCTCTCACACACACACTGGATCACACACATAAAGTTTAGTACAAGAACAAGTGACCACATAAACATCACGGCTACAGTTCTTTGAGGAATCTTGGGACCATCAGTGGTAACTGGCCAGCACCCACCCGAGCTGGTCAAATCTACCTACTGGAGCCGTCCTCAGTGGTGTTTGGTCTGGGCTTGGGGACCGCTAGCTAGCACAGAGCAGGTATTTACCATCAAACAGGAACTCCTGGCATGCACAAAGACCATAATTACACAAACAGAGCTTCACCAGTGCTCACACACAGTCCACGGCCACATTTCAGAGCATCACACCCAATGAAACTCTTCAGTCAGTTAAATTCTTGTGACAACTTTGTGGAAAAAATAAACTTTGCTTGTCAGTTTTCTGGACAACCGTGGCCTGAGAAGTGTTCAACAAGCTGGTTTCAGGTTAATTAAATCATTTAAACTACATTTCTTGAGTTTTTGGCACACATTACAAAACAACACAACAATGTATGTAGAAAAAGCTGCCAAGTACACTAGAACTATTTTACATCTAAACACATATACTAAATACACTCCTTAGTTTACTCATAAATTCAAGTATTCTGGTTGTCAAAAGACTCTGCCGTGTTATAACAGTAGCTGTAGCAGCAGTACTCCATAATAATACTGTACAGTTTCCTACTCACACTGCTTGGACATGGGATTATACATTTCTGAGAGTGTTACTGTTGCGCATGGACAAAGCGTTGCATGGTAATGTGCACGTAGCAGAAGCGAGCACTAATGTCTGGGAGTAAGTATTCCAAGTTACACCGCAGAAGCTAGGTTAAGTGCATTGTGTGGCCAATGGTACATTTACATTTGTAATATTCTGATTTATTCCTTTTCCTGATGCCGACATGTTTGTCTTAAAGTTGCACATAGTGAAGTAATGACGTCACACTCACTCGTCTCAGCTGCTGGAAACCGACAATGAGAAGGAGTCATGGCGGACACAAGGACATGGTTCCCAGTATGACTTCATTTCACATTAAGACATGACAACAACCCTTGTTTTAACATCTCTAAAATTATAATTTCAAGTTAGGTTGAAGACACTTAAAATGCTAAATCATTTCTAAGAAACATGGGTAAATTCCAAGAATGGAGGATATTTTACAGTCTGTGCCCAAGTGGCACTGCTTCCCCACTGGGCAGCACAATCTTTACTGAGGCTGAACAACCTGTGTTTTAATATTATCAGTATCACACAGGGAGGCTTAGATTTTTCCTTTGACTAAGAAAACATGAAAATGGATGCTTTAGAATTATTCACTCATTACATCTGTTTTAGATGGCATACTGTTGCTGTAGTTATCACGCCTTTTTCAACTTTTTTTTAACACTATGTTCTGACTCTGAGATAACAAAACATTTACGTTAATAATACAAAGCCTGTTTGGGCCTACTTTTTCATAAAGAAAACTGATTCAGAATCAATAAACCAATAAACCAGACCAATAAACAGAATCAATAATGGCACTAGTAATAATAAAATCTTATGAATTCCCATTCCCAACTAGCTGATGAAATTTGTATTAACACAACATTTTATAACACTCAATGTATAGCAGATCTGTCTTTGGAATTAATTATCCGGCACACAGACCATAATGCAGTTTGTATTTTCAGCAGAAGCAATAACAGTTTAATGAGAAAAATAAGTTACCAATCAGTCACTGTGACTTAACAGGGAATAAGAATCCAGTGTCATCAACATCAGTTCCAAGGAAACTGGTGAGGCAGTGCTGAGCAAACAATTACACCACAGCAATTACTTCAAAACCAAATTAAAAAGAGGAGAAACAAAGAGAAAATCAGCATGTAAACTTACATGAAAAGACAAACACATACCAGACAAACTACATCACATAAAGTAAGTGTACAGTAACTCTGGTTTCAGCTGAAACTGAGCTGATTTGAGAGTCTAACAATGTGGCTAGTTTGCCTAATGACTAATAGAGGGGAAAAAAAGGCTGCTGTCAGGTTTATGGCCCAACTGTATCCAATGCTGTTAGCCAGGATTTTGAGTCTGGACACCCAGATCCCTCCATCAGCACACATTGTTCCTTAACTCCATAAACTTTGGGAACTGAGCCCATCTGACTCCTCAGAGCAGCATCACTCTGCAGTTCAGAGGACTGTGAACAGTCAAAGGGACTGCTGTCTTCAATAATGATCTTTGACTCACTCTCTTCTTCAGTTTGTTTGTGCATTTGAACATCACACACGGTTGATGGAGTATGACTGCAAGGATTTTGTTAATAACTGACCACAGAGCTGGTACATATTTCCTAATTTATATAATATATATAATATAGTTGGGACAGAGTCAGTAGGTTTCCCACATGCTGACAGCTCAATTGTGGGGGCGGTGCATTAATGTGGTATGGTACAGTTTTACGAAACAACTGTATTACTCAGACACAAATTTCCCAGTACCAAATTCGCATAAACAGTAGCACAATGTCCATGTTTGTATCATTATGTGTCCTGCCAGTTTGATTTACAGAGGCGATGTTGTTTCAAGTGGGATACAAAGGATAATGGTAAATGCTAAGAACTAGAGAGGAGTCACAAGTCAGAAATGTTCCTTATGCAGCAATATCTATAATTTTTTTTTACTTGTACCATTAGCTGGAATTAGCCACCATAAGGTACTGGTCATGTCAGACTGAGACTGAAAATAATTTTAATGATTTGGACAAGGGTGCATTCTTTAAATGAATTAAAGTTGTTATTTTGAAAGCAGAAGTTACAGATTAAAAGTCCCTTGTTTCAGTTGAAAAGTAAAAATAGAAGAACAGCTGCAAGTCTGCTTTGTTGTGGGGAGCAACATTCAAAGTGCAGCCGGTGAAGCTAAAAGCAACATCACACTTTGTTTCAAGCAGATGATTCAAGACAGGCTTCTCAGAAAAACTAGCTTAATGTTCAGAAGCTATTTCACAGCATTAAATGTATGTGGTTAAATGAGATAATAATTATTGTGCATTCACCACGAAAATTGTATGTGTCAGCCTTCAGTGCAGTTCCATACTCCCCCTGATTATTGAACAGATCTATTTTAAACATGCTTTCAGAGAAATTATTTTGTAATTTTTAAAGTCGAAATACTAAACACCAATAGAAATGTTGTTAAATTACTTGCATTCCAACAAATAGCACTGCATGAGCAAATAAAAGCATTACCTCTGTTGAATTTTATTGTTTTATTTTATATTCTTAATCTCTTATTTCATTAGCAATCTGAAATATGGGGCTTGACATATCAATATTGTTAATTGACTTTCCTTTTAAGTCATGTGTGACTCAGGGTAATATGAAAATATTGGTGGAATGACAGGGGAGATGGGTTTTGATAATCAGTAAAGGTTAACTGTGCACTGATCTGTCCAAGTGAATATTCGACTTGAAGGGACCAACAAACAATCACATGTATCTGGAATGCATTTCTCTAAGTCCTACCTCCTTTTGTGGTTATTTAAACCTGTTTGTCAGAGCTTTCTAAGAATCAAGCTCTCAGACAGCATGCATATTTATAATTTCTGGGATTGTTATATGAATTGTTCCTTGTGAGAGCATTTTATTTTGGAAGAAGAAGATAGAGGTTGTTCTTCATTTCTGGCAGTGCTTATTGGAAACTTTGCATCTACTCACAACTATGCTGACAGAATAATATTTGGACATAATGTCATTCCTCTGCATAGAAAATGAATGATGCATATACAATGATGGAATGTAGTCAGGACTCTGCACAGTGTTACATGTGACCCCTGAGTGAGGCTGCTGGATGAAGCAGTTTGATCGCTGCAACTACATCAGGACAGATGTGTTAGCAATCTGTTAAAAGGCCGATTTCTCACCGCTGCTAGGTAAGAAACCATCATCTCCACATGAGGTCTGCGTTAAAGCCCACTTTTAACAAATAAAATCTGTCATAATTAAAGCACCCAAGCAGTGGCTGAGCGTGATCCTTTCCAAAGGTAACACAGGCAGGCAGACCTGGAGCAAACTCACTGTTTCCTGAGATCGACACGTAATTAAATAAAGCAAAAAATGGTCAGGCTTCGGCTCTCCTGAGAATTCACAGAGTTTTGTGCCCTTTGTTTCCCTCTACAGAAAAGCCTCAAATAAAACCACTGTGACCACTGTGGTTCTATAAGCCAGCTGTCATTTAGTTCACATCAGGACTTGATTTTTTGAACTGAAAATCAAATACCTATCCTAAGCAAAGAAAGCTGCACTGCAGGCATTCACCCGTTGAAGGCCCTTTTTTGCTGATACACAGAATATTTGGCAAAGGATATTGAGGCTAAAAGAAACATTAAACGGGAAATATTTGTACGTGTGTGCGTGTGTGCACGTGTGTGAGAGTGTAAAAGAGAGACATGTAGGAAAACCTCATCTGGAGAACAATTATGAAGGATTAAGTTCAGCTACAGCAGAAAACCATAGCTGGACTGCATTGACATTCTAGTCTGAGTTTCCCCTATAAGTAAACTGAGACTGGCAAGTCCCATTGCACAGATAATCCATCTAGGTCAGTCATAATGGTACAAAATATCAATTTGTTTCCGTGAAAAAATTTCTTTCTAACTTCCTCACAAAAGAAAAAAAACAAACAACACTGTGAGAATGAAGTATTTCAGTAAAGGATCTAGAATCTTTCATCAGAAAACACCAACCTATAAGAATGCAATATTCTATTCTAACTTAAAACATTCAATTTCATAACATTCTATTACAGAACATTCTATATTTTGAATAAAACTTAAATTTTTTATCTCAATATTGTAGAATTGCAATCTTTCTAGAAAACAAGCAAACTAGACTTTCACTGCATTAATAAAATATTAAGCAACCATTACTACAGTGAGTGTGGCATTTTTTGTTGTAAATCCCCTGAAAGTGTATCTTTAGTCATGTGGAAATCCTCTGAATAAGTCTTTGGATCGTGTGAGGCTAAACCTCATAAGTGAAAACCAGACTACTGAAATTCCTTTAGTTGAGTTCGAGCTTTTTAATGTAAAGCAACTTTTCATTGCAAAATTTCACTTTAAACTTTTCACTCAAAAGAGCTGGAATGAGTAAAATAAGACTGGATTTACACTACATGGTTCAAGTGACCCGTTCCGATTTTCTCCTCTGAAGTGGCACACACTGGATCTCTAACATGAAGGTGTAAGCAGGAAACTGGATATTATGAGATCTGTTTCAGGCCCACTTCATGTGTGGAAATATGTTGGATATGAATCGGATATCTGCCAATGTGTCTGAAGTCTAAGCAGACCGATCGGATATTCCCTGGCAATGTGAGTCGTACATAATTGAAAATGCAACAATGGCGCATTTTAATGACGTATTTCTACACTGTGGCAACTGAATGTAGCAGCAGCAATTCATATGCCTTGGCTTTAATAAAAGCTCTCTTTTTCTTCCACCTAAAAATGTGACCAGTATTCTGCAAAACCCTAAAACTGTTTTGGAAAGCAATAGCTTGCATTATTATTTCATCCTTGTCTGCAAGGATGATATGGGTCACTGTAAAAGTAGATGCAAGCAGATGCTCAAAAAAGTCTGATTAAGGTAACAAAGCTGAATTAGGGATCAAGACCTGTTGTGTAAATCTAACCTAAAGCTCAAGAGTGTTATCTCATATAAAAGACAGTGAATTCAGCAGATACACAGATCTGGAAAAAAAAAAAAAATCAAGGAAAATTGGTCACTATGGTTTTGATGAGGTCTTGGAGCTAGTGACTATTCACTAATTTTTTGACATACAAAACAAAACCCCAATCCCTATAACCTTTATCCTTAACAGACAAAACTAAAGGTCTGAAACCATTTAAAGAACCTATACAAGCTACAAAGTTCATTTAATCTCAGAAAAGAAAAGTGTTGGAGAGGTGAACAATACACTGATGATTGTATTACTTTTCTAGTCAATTAAAAAAGGGTCTAAGAATGTGAAGTTTGTCTGAAGGAAGCTTCTACAGGAAAGTTCATGGTTTTTAGACTGCAAGGTACTGATCCTCTGAATGAATGTGCTCAGTAAATTTTATGTAGTATCTGCCAATCGAATTTGATTGAGGTTCACAGAAGACACTGAGAATCAACCTCTTGTGACCATTGGCATCTTTGCCAAATTTAACGACCATCTTAATCAGTGGATGTACAGATTTTTCTCTTTTGATTTAAGTGTCAGACATACTTACTAACCATTCCTTGCATCACCAAAAGAGAAAAATATGTGCACGTCACAAAGAAATCAACCCCTGCCCACTAACCTTGAGTCATGTACACCAGGCTTCCTGTGAGCAGAGCCACACAGTTTGTGGGCTGGTGGTTGTGCAGGTACTGGAACCCCCAGCCTCGGACATAGGACTTCTCGTACATCAGTCGTGATGCGTTGCCAATCACCTGGAGGAAACGCTCCTGCTGGTCCTTGCTCAAGTACTCGAACAGGAAGTCGTAAGCGGTGGCAAACCCAACCAGAGAGTGTGCCAGAGGAACTTCATCCCAGGGGGCATCTTTGACCAACCTGCAGTATAAATAACAACAAGGGGCTATAGGTAAGGCAGGGGCATATGTGGGGCACACGGAAAAATAAACATTAAGTGGTTAACAGGTGTGAAATTTTCACTCTTTACATAAGGCAAATGGTTTGTTATGAACAAGTAGTCTTTTTTTCTTTTTTTGCAAAGCCTTTTCATTTTCTTAAACACAGCTGTAAAACATCATTTCACCTTGCAGGCAATATAAAAATGCTAAGTAGCATTTACACCACAATTACAGCTACACTATCGTTAACCAATAAACTTAGACTCATAAAGAGACATTAAGATTGTAGTGTGTGCAAATTCTCTCATGATTAACAGGCGCTGGGATCCAAGAGTGCTGACTTCTGTGAATTTTGGGAGTGCAAGCTGTTCGTGTTGTAAAAAAGGATTTCTGCAAACATTCTGTTCACTTTAATTAAAGAGAAATGAACCTCAGATGTGCTGATGAAATTTAGTTCTAAATTCAAAACTAACCATGAGCTGACTCAATGAATCATGCTGAGATATAAACAAGGATCTGGAAAAAATAACAGAACACCAATGTCATGACATCACGTCCAGTCAGGGAGTTTCAGCAAAACACATTAGGGTTCACTTTCCATATTGGAAGTTAATTTACTGCCTGTTACAGCATCTGATAATAGGAGTTGAAATCTTCATGATAACAAAGTTAAGAAATGATAAATTTGTTAGCATTCGAGAAACTATAGATCCCATTACAATTAACTGATGCAACTGTGCACTATAGTATTTCTCCCTCATCAATGAATCCATCCACACTCTGCGACTTTTTAGCTGAAAACTGTACTGTAAAAACATCTTCTACATTGCCATTTCTCTCCTTTTTCTTTGCTCACCACTGCAGTTTGTCTAACTAATGACTTCAAGCCTGGAACAGCCTTGAACTTGTGAGAAACAGTGTCCATTAAAGGCAACTAAAACAGAAACACGGAATAAACAAATATATTACATTGTTTGGCCATCCCTGTCTAATTACTGGACCCAGCAAGTATCATGATAAAATAGTACCAAAACATTAGTAAACACAAATATAATATGTAAAATATGTAATGTACATTTAAGGAATATCAAAGTCAATACAAAGCTCAGAGTCAGTGTATCTCTGCTAAAGAAATTACATTAAAATTAAATTAAATTAAAAGCTGCTCATTTAAATTGTTCATGGTCTTACACTGTGCACTGTATTAGTCTACTCAGTGACATAAGTGTCTAAAATTATCACTATAAGGAAACTAGAACACAGCAGTCAACCAAACTCAGAATGTACTTCCTAAATGTTAATGTTCATGCAGTGCAAAATAAGCAGTTATAGTCAGCAGGCTGAAGATGATCTGGTTAGAACGAGACGTTTGGATTGACGTTTTTTTACTTGCATTCAACATGCTAACAATGTCATTTCATTTCAGTTCCTTAAATTAAAAAAAAAAAACGTCTTTATTCAAAAAAACATGAAATACCAATGTTGCTGTTGAATGGCTGGATATTTTTGGAACTGGTGTATTACTTTAAAGGTCATTGTGATTTGAAATGAGGTTTCTTTCTGACATCTGGGCGGATTTTACTTTAGCTCTGTATTGACTGTATCCACTGAACAACTCCCTGAAACTCACAGCTGCACCATTTTTTCCTTGAATGTAATAAATCAAGTGACAATACACAAGTGAAAATGTGTTATAAATAATACAGGAGACCTTCTGAGCTGAATTAAAAAAAATAAATCATTAAATGGAAAAAAAAATTAACAATATTTGGACGGATTCATCTGTTTGATGTTGGTAATACATGGTATCCATATGTTAAGTGGCTGCTGAGGTTTATTTGAAAATCATTTCCTGTCTGGTCATGTAAATGAATACCAGATGGATTAAAGAGCTTCTTTAGGTTACAGTTTGCCCATATGGCAAAAAGAAAGAGGATAATAAAATGAATGCCAAGCCACTGCTGGATTGTATACTGAATAATGCCAAAGCACACTACATCTCACTTCTGTATATTTGCACAGACTGTGCAAAAAGAAAAAAGAAGACACAGGCACCAGAATGTCAAAGCAGAAGTCACCCATTGGGGCAAGGTTTCAGCAGTTGTCGACGACATAATTGAAGGTCACTGAGACCACAGCTGACTGATTCCTGGAGTCAATCTGTACAAACCCTCAGAGGTTCAGTGACCATAATAAAAGTGTGGCCAAGGAGAAAACTCACAGTGCGTTCTGGAGATGTGAAAACACATGCTTAGTGGCTTCATGTTTCTGCTCTGTGGCACACATACTGATATTGTGAAAAATGTCCTGCAAATTGCACTAATACCACACCGCCTAAACCCCCTAAAAATGAGCTGTTGAAAAATCCCCTTCCTCCTGTTCAGTGGCTGGAAGCAACACAGCGGCCATGAAGCAAAATGAGAAGGATTAAGCTGCTTGAGACCCCCTCCTCTCTCTAAATGCAGGATAAAGGAGGAGGGGGAAGTACCTGTGAGAGAGAGGGCATTGTCCCAGATTTTAGTCTAACAGCCGTTAATTGACATCCATGGTTCACTCAAAGATTAACACACTCATCTGTCCTTCTAGAGCTGTTACATCAAGTCTAACATGGGGACAAAGAATACGTTTTGTGACTTGTCAATTGTTAAAACGACAAGTCACAGTATGAACACAGTTTTTCCTTTTTCTTTTCTGACTGGAAAAAGGCACTCAGTTTCAGACTGCATTTGTGAAACAGCAGACAACACAAGAACTCAATCTACTCTGTATCTCTAGAACTATATTAGGACAGAAGAATACAGTGACAGAACGTTGTATTTGATTCTGTAAGGATCAAATCCTAAAATATGTCTTGAGGAAGTTTGAATACAATAAAGAACAGGGATGCCACATCTTAATCTACAGTATATCAAACAACACTTGTTGTATGTATGCGTGTGTGTATATATGTTAAGTCAACAGCAAGATGTAACTTTCTTACATTTGAGAGATACATTCATTCACAATGACTGAGATGATGCATATTTCATAAAATATGGCCTGGCATAGAGCTTATTTATGATATTAACAGCCACAATTACAGGGCAACTGTAAATAATAAAATGTAGCATACCAGAAGCACAAGTACAAAAACCTGACTAAGCAATGTCAGTTATTTAGCAATACCTATCAGGTCAAGTTTATCTGCTTGCATCAGCAAATAAAAGCCACTATATGCTGCTGTTCATACCACGAATAAGGAAGTAGCAGCAAAACCTCTGACTGTATTGATCAGAACTGTGTTTTATTGCTTATTATTCTGACTTCTCTTTTACACAGGATGAGGACTTTCAATTCCTCTTCAAAAAGTTCAGTAGTTTAAATTGGATATAGATAATGGACATAGTTTGATCACAATAGAATGTCTATAGCACAATCACAGATGTTCAAATCTGTAAGATCAGACAAATAATGGAAACTTTATCGATAACTACTTATATCTATGCACCCTAAATTCTCCTTTAAATTCAATATTCAAATAATAGCTCGTAAATAAATCTAGTCTGCTAATACAAGCTGGGTAAAAATAACAAAATCATTTAATGATGTGGAGCCTACTATAACAGCCCACATGGTAACTTCAGTGTGATGTTCATCTCCAGAAAACTAATTTAATCAGTACAACAAAGGAGTCAAGAAATGCTTCCCAGCCTGTTACTCTCTGTGTGTTCTCTTTTCACAAAATACTGTTTTTTATACTCTAACTGAAAACATAACTTGTTTGTCATTCCTCCTGATCAAAGCGAGCAACACAACACACATTTTTTCACATTAAAAGCCTACGTGTAAAAAGAATATTGCAAGAGCATTAGTGTTCAAATTATGTAGGAAGTGCTGGGTTTGATTCATGGTAGCTTAACATTGTTTGTAGTAAAGAAAAAGTGGAAAACTGCATTTATCAAGAAAAAAAGTGAATATGAAGGAAGTTCGAAGTTGGAGCCCACAGTAAGCTAGAGATAAAGATCTGTGTCTACTAAAGGCTTGGGCCACAATCAATCAAAACTTTATGGTACTTGGGCTAAAAAGATTGAGTTTTAAAGGCATCTTGTGAAGCTGTTAACAAGTTAGTTGTTTACATGCATTGTCTCACCAAAATTCATTGCCCTTAAGGCTGAGCAAACTTGTACGCATTTCCTTGCTTCATTCCTTTTTTACTTCCTTCCCCAATACTGGGTGCAACCATTAATCAAGCATCATTTCTGAGACCTTTTATTCTTTTCATCTTTGGAATTTAGGCCATAGAGAGGTATTGCGCCCAATTTTAGTGGTGGTGGTGGTAGTTGTACTACCATTACCACACATTTATCACTCACAGAATAACTATACATAAATGTAGGAAATAAAACCACAAACTTTTTTTAAAGTGACTACATCGTATGGCCACAGAGTTGCTTTTAACTGCTTTGCAGCTCATCACTTTTAAACACTAAGCATAAAATGACTGAACATAACACTAGTTGAGATTAAAATAAAGGGTCAAGAGGTCAAGAATTGACATAGTAGCCAAGACAGACGAAAACATAAAGGTGCTCTGAAAAATGGACACTTAATCTTTGACTTCTGATGCAACTGGAAGCTTTAAAATAGCTATTAAATACATTGTGGGGAAACTGCTTTGTCAGTTGATTTAAATGTTTCCATTGAAGAGATCTAAAGCTGACATGACATTTATTGAGAGTTGCTCAATGGTTTTTGTTAGCCATGTTGAAGCTGAAACTGAAATGTCCACCCATGAGTGGTTGTTTCAATTTAGGAAGATTATTTATTCAGGTGGGTGGCCGTCAGATGATTGATGCAAAATTCAAATTCAGATGCATCTAAATCAACCAGAGACTCAGTCAATAAAAAAAGGTTTTTCAAAAACAGTGTCAGCAAGCAGGGGAGGTCTTTTAGCATGAATAAAATTGTGTACCAAAAATATCAGGCTGAATGCTCCAGTCCAGAGTGAGATTAGCTGCAGACATGCATTTATACATACATATGCTGCCAACTATGATCCCCTCCTGGTTTACAAATGACAGAGATAATTGTGATACAAGGTGAAATTTTTAAGAACAGTAAAGTCAGCGCAAGACGGGGAATCGACATCTTCTGTTTTTTCTTTTTTTTGTGTCCTACTACGCAGAGAAAATCTAGTCAAACACATAATTTGTCTATAACATCAGTCTGTAACATTATTGATTGCCTAAAAACCAAACTCCCCACTGTAGGTTACGCCTGAAAAACACTAGTGGATTTCTTAACATCCTAAATCATATCTGTTTTAAAAATATGGGAGACCCAGGACTTAACAACGGATTTGACCAACTTTAAATTTCTGAATCTTAAGTATACAGACAGTACTAAAACACAATAATGTGAACAGAGTCATGGTGGGATCAGCATGGCTTAAAAATTATACAGCACAAGCTGGGGGAAGTTGAAAAAGATAATTTACTTAGCCTAAAACAGGGTTACTGCATGCTAATGCTACAAGCTAGACTAAGAAGTATGCTACATCCAGTTGGTGAAACATCCCTGACAGCTCTCTCATTGGGTTTCTACTCGTCATAATGAAATAAAGGAAGCTCTGATCTAGTCAGCAGCATTAAGATCATGTATGCAAACCCATCACGCCACAGGATCATTTGGGCAGGAATTTTTTTTCCAAATAGCGCTGAATTGGGAAAGTCCCCGCAATTGTGTAGAGCTGTGTGAATCAGACCAAAAATCTTCCTGATTATGCTTTAATGTGGGGCTAACATTAGCATGTCTGAAACAAGGAACATTAAGTAAAATAAAGAGAGTAAATTACTGAATTCCAGGTATCTATATTAGTTCAAACTCTACTAGTGGAAGCTTTTCATGCAAATATTCTGATTCAATCTTACAGTTACTTCTCTTCCAGACATTTTGGGGCATAAATTAAAATAGACTACTGATGGATCTGTGGAAAACCTGGTTTACATCATTTTGACAGTTAAAGCAGAGTGGGGTGAATCTCTCACTGGTCATCTGAACCCTGAACTTCAATCTTACTCCATGCCACTGTAGTACGCTATTCAGCTCACATCTGAACATTTCATTTCCTCTCTTTTTGGAGAGGGGGTCATGCTCAACAAACAGCTGCTAAACATATTTCCTGGACCACAGACTTATCAGACCACATGTATCTTAACCAGAGCTCTGCTCTTACAGAAAAATGAGAGCACACTAGAAATATGACTGACTAGAAAGCCTCTGAGAGGGAGGATTTAGTTGAAGCAAAAATGGTGACAAAAAACAGATATCAAGTACCATCTGTAAACACTGGTTAGATTTCTATTTTTCTCTGTAAGACAGAATAACCAACCAAGAGTAAGTAATTCCTTATCCTTTCAAATAAAGATCTTTTTTCAATAAGCATATTGTTGCCTAAAATCTGATGGTGTCATAATAAAAAGATATAAGAGGACAGAAAATGTACCAACTAGGCTGAGCTGCCATCCTCTCCATGTAGTCCTTGGCCAGGTCAAGGGCCCCGGCCCTGTGTGGGTACAGCAGGCAGAACATAGACAATACACCCAGGTTGTTTCCGTACACCTCATTCCAGCGTGCGCTGAACTCTGCTGGGCTCCAGGGTGGCAGGTACTCCTCTGGGTGCTCCAGCATGGTTTCACCAGCCTCTCGGATCCTCCTCGCCATATCTTGATGAGTACCAGCAGCCGCGTACTGCATCTCTTCCACATCTCCCCGACTGAAGTACAGCATGGGGTGACCATTGTAGTTGCCTCCCATGAAGGGGATTCCTCCATTGGGATCCCTTTCTGCTGACGCTACCGCCACCAGACCAAGCAAGGGCCACAGCAGACTTATGAAGAAGACTGTGGGGGCCCCACGGGTGTGGGTTCTCATCGTCTCATCAGAGTGGGGACTGTGGCATAGCCGAAGGAGCTCAGCTGAGAAAGAGAAGTGGGGGGAAGAAAAGGATTTGAGAGAGCCAGCCCATATTCTGCACAGCCTTTTCTTACAAAAGCCCTGCATTCCTTGAATAATTAGATACAGCTGTAGCCCTGATGATGCAGGCTTTCCATACTGATGTAGGTCATTATCGAGGGGCACAGCCAACTAATCACAGCACTGTCTGATAAGGTAAGAGTCATTCTTATTGAATCTTCAACACATATTTTGCATTTTCTTCAAATTCTTTTTCTTTTTAGCAACCTTGAATACAATGATACTCTTAGGTTTTCCTCTTTTTCTTTTCCGTACCCACAGCCAAATCTGGAGATTGTTCTACACCTCTACACACTGTGTTACCTAATATTCACATCCCCTTGATTTATTTCTGAGTTGCTATTGTCAGACAAGTCTAGCCATGCACACCCAGATGGCCAGACATGCAGGCCTGGAGGTCATAAATGGCCCATTACTGCAGTAACATTACTCTGGTCGACTGAAACAACCTTTAAACCTAACTGCTGTGCTAAACAGAAAGACAAGCATTGGCCCCACCGTCTCCACTCTGAACATGAGAGTAAATTCCATGACCTTAGTGGAGCTTTTGGCAAAGGCCTGGTGGAAAACTCTATGGTAGTCATTTGAAATATGTCTAGACTCAAGTCCATTCTAATGCAGTAAGCTGTGCAGGATGTGCATGTATTTTGTGTTGTGTTGGATAAACAAGGAAAACTGATTTATAAAAAAACTGCCTCTTAAACTAAGTCTATCATTTGACTTCATAAGGAGTCACATTCCTCTGTGGTGAACAATGGTTTCCATTAGTGCATATAATGTTTCTATATATTATTTTATTTTATTTTATTTAAAGGGATAGTTCGGATATTTAGATGTGGGGTTGTACAAGACACATACACCAGGTGAGTGTCTTACCTGTCGTACATAAAGGTAAGCTCACCCTCTGCCTGGGGAAGCCGCACAATGTGCTAGCAGGAAACAGGGCATTTTACTGCTGTAAATGGTAACAACAGCAACACGTCTTTGGGCCGCCAACAAGACCACCAACTTAAAGCATATATGTCCCTTTACCTGCCCGTTGCACTTTCAAAATTTTTGGCACTCTGTGAACACAGCACCAAAAACCCACATTCAAAACCAGTCACGGTCACACTTTTAGCAAGAAAACATGTATGCTAAAGTAATGTCATCTAAAACAACATGTGATCTCCTTATCAATTGCTTCTAAGTGTTCTGTATTGTTTCTGACCTGTCCATGCTGTGTGTTGAACCGTGCTGGACAGAGCCAAGCTGCCTATCATTAACTTACTGCTAGTTAACGTTAGCACAAGCGTCAACACATTGCAGCTGACTGATATCCAGTGCTGTGGGGTTCTTGGACGCAGATGCATGTTGCACAATCTGCTGAGAAAAATGTGTCGCAGAATGAGTTGTGTTGTTTCATAATATCATGTTTTGTTGCAACAAAACAGATAGCAGCTCGGACAAGCCGTGTGCTAGGTTACGATCAGGGACTCCTCTGCGAAAAAAAGAGAAAAGACTGAGATGCTGAAACTGAAATTTGTTATTTGTTAAATTACGCTGTTATAAATTAAAACAAAACAAGTTATGGGTATTATGAAATTTGCACTTCAACCATTGAAACAGATCTCTTGCTTTACAAAATGTCAAGTGTTCGTAATTTCTTTCTACTCCATACAGGTATTAAAATACTGAAACATTGTTTCAAGGATGCATGAAAGACTTCTGTATGAAAGACTGCTCTACTTTTTTTTATTAAAAATGACAATTACACAAAAACTAAGAGAGGAAATAACAAACTGACCTAGACTGCTATCTTATTTAATGTATAAATATTAAGGTATATTTGAAAATTCCCATTTAAAACTTTAAATTGCATTTTATATTCATTAGTAGCGTTTTCAATTTAAGTGAATTGGGAAGATAATTACAAACCCCTTCTGTCATCACAGAGGTGTTGAAGTTCCCGGAGTTAAAACGTAGGTTGGTTGTCTCAGTCAGCAGCAATATACAAGAGTTTGCCAGATATTAGATTCATGGTAAATTAAGCTAAACTATTAGAGGACATACAGACAGCTTCCTTTTCACCTTTTTTGTAACAATTAGCATTAATGTTAACTGTTAACATTAGCTATTAACTAGTATGCTGTCCATGAGACAGTCAACAGACAGAGTTGATTAAAATATTGAGTTTTTCATATTCATGTTAATAAAAGGTATAAAGATATAGAACCTAGTTCTCTTGGGCTGCTCCACTGCAATTAGTGGATAATATTTTGTTAGGGACTGTGCTACCTCAAAAGTGATCTAATGGCATTTTTTAATTAAGCATCAGTGCTATGTATTTTTATGGGTGCTTACAGTCATGGCTGTAGCTAGAGGCTAGAGTTTTGGCAGTAGGCTACCCATGTTGGGGGGGGGGGGGGGGGGGGGGGGGGGGGGGGGGGGGGGGGGGGGGGGGGGGGGGGGGGGGGGGGTGTGTGGGGGGG
>JAQMCX010000023.1:1775274-1786776 GCA_029814765.1 Acanthurus leucopareius
AAATGTTATTTTTTAATTAAGCTTCAGTGGTTTGTTTTTTTTTGGGTGGTTACATTCATGGGTGTCTGTCGTGGCTTGTTTTTTGGCCGTAGGCCACCCATGTTGACCCCCCCCCCCCCCCTCATATTTCATTTATTCAGTGAAAGTATTCTATTTATTATATCTATTGTTGAAGCAATATTGCTTTGTCATTTTACAGAAAATAAAACAGCAATATATGAATTTAATAATAATTTTAAAAAACAAATGCACCAAACATACGCAGCTGGTCAGATTGCACTATAAGAAGCACTATAAGCCTTTTTTCTGTGTTACATCATTGTATTTTAATACCTATAGGTTTTGAACAGTTGATCCAACAAGAGGAGTCTGAAAGTAAACCGTTTTTATTCCCCTTACTTTCTTTGATTTAATTGATTAAGTGGCCTGTTAATCAATTGGACAAAACAATTAATAGATTAGGACAATGTAAATAACTTTTGATTGCAACTCTAAATATCTATATTTCAAAATTAGCTTTTGCAATCCCAGAAAACTAACAGTGTCCTTATAAGACTCAGGGTCCACACTCAATCATTTAAAGTGCAAACAGTCATGTGCCTGTGGAGCATGAAAACGAATCAAATAACAAAAGCATGCATTCTTTGTCATAATTTTAAGTTTTGTTTTTTGATACTTTTAAAAGTTATTTCCATGTTGGAATCATGGAACCTTTCCACAGTATCCTAAGAAGCATCTAGAAGTTTTTTTTTCTTCACAAAAAGTCATCTATAAAGGTGTGGTTAAAAAATAAATAAAATCAAGCACAAATTTATTAATAATCTACTTTTTATGTATGTGTTATCTCTAAACAAATCGGAGTAACCCAGGAAAATGACCTGACGTGCATGTTTTTAAAAAGCATCCCTTCCTCCACAGAATGCCTCTGTAGCTAATGGAAATAAGATCTAACATTTACTTTTTCAGATTCGATGCTGACTTTTCTTTCGTTACGCCTTTGAGCCTTATCGCAAAGTGCCCCATCACAAGACTGAGTCTGTTCTCCAAATCCCTCTCCACTGAACATGAAGGCTAATTTTTCCAGTGATATTACTTATCGATGTGACTGATGATCGAAATCTGCGCACAAAAGTAGCCTTGTTCCTGACGACCACTAAAAGACTTTGGAGCTGTGAGGGAAAAAAGCCGTTTACACTAACGTTACCTGTCAGAAGCGCTGCTCACAAATCAGTGTTCCCGTCGTCTCAACCGTCATGTCTTCCCGTCAGGCAGATGATTTGGGAAAGATTAATAATTATGTCGAAAAGACGGTTTTAGTGACGAAACAAAGTTAGCAAGCGGAGGGAAAGAATGAGTGAGTGAGGGAGCGTCATGCTGGCGAATGAGGAGGGGCGGCAGGGGAGAGAGGCTTAAAGGAGACCTAATGAATTAAGTAGCTGCCCTCCCTGCACTCAGCTAGCTAAACAACAGGTAATGTTAGTGAACGAAAAGGTTTTAGAGCTGCTGTGTGTCACTGGAGTTTTCTTAGTACATGATTTAAATATATTCTGACTATTTTATAGGCCTTAAGACTGTTTTGTAAATCCCCAAGCATCGTTATTGTATATTTGGATATGTGGCTTAAGTAACATTAAGAATCTTTGCTAGCTTCACTTTGTACCCCTCTAGGGTAGTTCTATCTATCTATCTATCTATCTATCTATCTATCTATCTATCTATCTATCTAGGTAAATCTTAACTTGATTATTTTAACGTCTGGTATGAGCTGAAAAAAGAAATGTGTCTGTATTTTGTTTTTAGCAGCACCGGTCACTCACCCACACTTCTTTGAGGCTTTTCAAAAGTCCTTAAACTAGCAGGACTATGGCTAACGTTAATGTTATTTGCTGAGGACAGCAATAGAAAACCATAGATAGATTTTTCTATTTCTGTCTAGGTTTGCTGACTTTATGAAGGAATGTATTCAGCATTTACCATAATCCCATGACTGTTAATATGGCGAAACTGCAAAACAAGTCTCAATATATATATACTCTTTTATAGAATCGATTTGGGAAATGTCTGATGTGCAGAGATATATATATAGCAAGTTGTCTCCGACTAGACTAGACTACAGATAGAGAGGAATTATTGCAGTAATCTTGTATAAATTGTCATTAGTTTTAGCTATTTTCACAATGGAGTATTTCAGTAAAATCTTGAGGGACCCTCTGAGTCACTAAATATGGTAGTTCCTGTGTATTCTGCCAACCTTTTTGCACATTATTGTCAACTGGGGGTTTTTAATTTGGCCACATCCATAAAATAAAGAAATAATAATCAGAACTCTCACCATGCATTCTGAATCATCAAAATCAAATTCACAAAACCTCATCAATTGGGTTTGGAACATTTTATGGATTTACTAGAAGGCCAGTTTAGCGCTGTTTTATTACATGGAAAACTCCGAGCCAGGGGTGGAGCCAGACGTAGACATTTGGGCACCGCCCAAAACTTAGGACAGTGCCCCTGGGTGAGATTTCTTACCATTATGGCATGTATTCTTGTATGCACTTCAAAGCCATTGGAGATTATAAAATGACAAAAAATCTGTGCATCATTTAGATTATAAAACAATCATCCTCCACATCCTCTCCTAATTTTTTTTTTGTTTCAAATTACTCCAACTGCTAACATCATTTTGGAAATGCAACTCAACAATTGTGGAGGCTGACTTATTTTTGCCCGTCACCTAAAAATAGGCAAAAGGTTTTAGTTTCTCTCCTCTGTCATTTTACATTATATGTCTCTTTAAGAAATGCTGTTGCAGTCACCTTATGCTACTACTAAAACAGAAAATTTTATGATCATAAGAAGTGGTTTAACATTGTTATACTATGTTGCATTAGAGTTCACATAATGAATGTCTGGCCAACAGATCTGCTACATTTGAACCCATGCCAAGGTAATCTGGGCTGCTCTAATTACAAATCAAGGATCACAAATAATGCCGAGTAAATGGGGTTCACAAACAATTAGTCAGGCCAACAAAGAACATTCACTAAATTAGATTCTTTGGAGAACAGCATAGTAGGATAAACAAAATGTGCTCATAGTTATTTTATGGTAATTTATTTAGTATTCTCCAGGTCAATCTGCTCTCCTTTCTTTATTTTCCTCTTAACTTTTCTCAGTCTCTCAGCTTCGTGCCCAAGAACTTAGGATACAAAAAAGATTAATTGCATGACTTAGTCTCTTGCATCTGGTCCTGGCACCAAAGCTTTACTTTCCTCCAACATTTTCACATCTTATTTTCTCTCCCTAATTCTTTCCAAATGCATAATCTCTTTGCCCAAGATAATTAATACAAATATTACAGTCCTCAGTAAACAAAATGGTAAATGTTTCAACCGAATATAAATGAGTAGTTGAGGGGTTGGTTACACTGTCATGCTTCAAGCAACCAATGTGGCTGAACTGTGCACTTTAGCTGTAGGCTAGGCAGAAAATTTTTTTTGAGCTGGTATCCAGGGGCCTCTAAACATCAGACCATGTCTAAAAATTATAATGGATCTGATTTTTTTCCACAAATTACACCAACAAAAGCACAGTGCCGTTGTCTGACATGTTAATGGAAAAACATTCATGCTTAATTATATTAAGAGGGTGAACATGTTTTGATATGGTATCACAACAGCTGATAACAGGAGCATGGCAAAAAAAAATCTGAATCCTATGCATAAGCATTCTCTATGGGTGCCACTCCACATCCACAGCTACTCATTTTGGTATCTTTGTGGGCCAGAGGATGCCGATTTAAATCTGCAGGTTTCTATTTCCCTGTAGAAATACCGCGGTGTTGAAGAGCTGCTTCAATGACAAAAAGGGGAAAAAATGCATACTCTCACTGAAAACAAAAAAAAAGTAAAACAAAACAAACAAAAAACGCCGTTTCCAGTTTCCTCAAATTAGCTGTTGTTATGAAAGGGACAAAACTAGCTTCTGCCTCAGTCTTGACTTTATGTGTTTCCTTTTAAGCCTGTGCAACTTATCTGTTTACACAGTGTGTTTACGGTACAAGTCTTTGTTTGCCAGATCTTGCAAAGAAAAAATGAAAACAAAAACAATCTATAAGAAAACTGTAGAACATTTTATTTAATTGACGGTACTCCAACACTGGAACACAGAATTGAACTTTCCCTGTATTTTAAAGAACTTAAGACCACAAATGAATTCAACATAAGGCAAATGTGCATGTCAGTTTTTTTCAGGTTAGATGAGAAGAGTACAATCACAACAGCTGTATGCATAAAACACTTGCACACCCAGCACAAGTATAATTCACTTCGGATGACCAATTTCACATGCATGCTAACAGTTGTAAGCTGCTAATTATAATATTCTCTCTTTATATGTGAAATAATGGTCATCGTAAAGGAACACTTCAACATTTGGGAAATCTTGTTTGATAGTTAACTCAGAGTCAGATAAGAAAATTGAAATCAGTATCACCTCTGTGTGGTTAGCGTAGAAAAGTCCAGGATGTTTAGCTTAGCTTAGTTTAGCACAAAGAGAAAAGAAACTATCTAGCAAACTAGCTAGCAGCTAGCCAAGAAGCTGTCTCTATCAAAATTACATCAAAGAAAACGTCCACTTTTAGTTTTATTCATATGATATATTTTGTTATTTAAACTTATTAGAAACAAAATAGTGGTCATTGTGGTTTCATATATTTGGAATAAGCAAGTTTTGGACAAAAAACAGCTAGCTGCAGTGACTGTACACAGTACAGTCAAAACTATTTTATTTTAAATTCAAACCACAGTTAAAACCTGAATAACAGCGAGCATTAGGTATGTAATGTTCTCTCTGAAACTATAATTCAGAGTATACGTGTGAAGCCATGTAGTAGAAGGAGTTTGTAAAATGCATGGTCAATCTGTTCTTGTCCAAGCCCCTTACCAAGTTTGCCTTTTCGTTGGCTTTCTCAACACAAAATCTAACTAGCTAACTGTGTAGAACAGATGACATCAAACCATCTGATCAGTAATATGAAAGAAGTTTAAATTTGTCACTCAAAAGTCATGGACAAAGGGAAATCTGCTGATTCTGTTCAAATTGTTCAAATTACCTACTTGTGTTTGTTTAACATGACTTTATGAAAAACTGAAAGCTCCAATCATATGCCATCTTAAATGTTGTTTCCCTGTCTCTATGCATGTTTACAAAAGAATCCTAAAATTTTAGGCTGATCTGAAACAGCGCCCTAGAAAATCTCCCTGAACCTGACATGTGTAAACTAATTTTAAAAAATAAGAAAAACAACTGGATGCCAAGACATTCAGACATGATCTGAATCAATAAAAGATCTGAGTCAAAATGTGGTCAATGTGAAATGACCCCAATAAACCCAATATTCAGTCAGTTTGGATCCATTTAGGTATTAGAACATAATGATGTGCAAACCCAAGACCTAGGAGTGTGGTGGACTTAAGCTATACCCAGTTAGGACATAATTTGGACTTGGCAAGACGAGGCTCACGACACGGTTCCATGTTGGACTGAGGCTGAGCCGTAAAGATTTGCTATGGTCAAGCTAGGCTAAGCACTTCCTGGATGCACAGAGATAATCCAGATTTCAATCCTCTGGGACTTGATAACAACAAGCAAACTTTCTCCCAAAACAAGATTTCTCCCAAACTGAGTGTTCTTAAATATTATGGCACAACTTGTCTATGCACACCAAAAAAATACCCATTCAGAAGTCGGCTAAAGCATATTCCAGTCTGACACTGCATATGAATGAAGCACAAGTAGTCATTTTACACAATCACTCAAAAATCACATCACTGTTGCACCAAAATAATACAAATAACATCTAGCATAGTCTTCATCTTATATTATTAGTATTATTATCATTAGGTGTTTCCAAAAGTTGTGTTTTTATCACAGCCAACACAAAGTACAGTATTGTGCCAGTTCTCTAGCAACAGTGACCTGAAGATTAACACCCTTCACAAAACTGACACAGGGAAACATTAGACCTTAAACCTCATGTAAAGGTTAATAAAATGCATAATTTTAAACGATATTTTAATGAAAGAGGACTTCACAATAACAGTTTTCTAAGGAAATACTGATACAATGATCCTGTAAGAGTTTTCAGGGGACAAACACACTAACCACCTGGGTGCTGCTTGCAATAGATGATGCTCTTGAGGTAATCACTTCAGGGCTAAAATGTTCACCTTATTTTTGGAAAAGTTAGAAGAAATAGGATTTACCATAGTAAACAATAGGGGGTCTCACACATGAAACAATAAAAACACTATATTTCTATTTTTACTCTATGCAGACATACACACACACTTATTATGTCGTATTTCCACGTGTACAGTACACTAAATCACAAAACAACGTTCAAATGTAGGCATTATTACAGAGATACTGTGGCTTACATTCACATGGTTTCTCTGAATGGGTGAAGAGTGTATGCTTTCTGTGCTCCACAGATGGTGGAGGGTCAGGTGGGAAACTACAGGCAAAAATGGAGGCACATTCCTCTCCTGAGGCAGAGGGGTAAGGGAGGACTGTATTTTCCAACTTTATCCTTTCATTTTTTATGACAAACTCTCGAACCTCTTCAGCAAAGAATCAGGGGGCCTTGGGTAGTAGCCAGTGATGCAGGGCTTGTCAGGAGAAAACCTTTGGAATTTGTAATCCAGAGGCAGATCTAGAAACAGTAAAATAAAAGAAGAAGGTCAATTGCAAGTTATCCAGTACATGTGAAAGCTGCCTGTGTGTTAAATGCACCACTGCTGCTGAAAAACCATAAAATGTTCAAGAGTAATGATTCATTATTCAGTGGAAAAGGACACCCTGCTCTAAACGGCATACAGTAATCATTTAGGCCTGAGAATGTTGGACTTGTGTTTAATCTTTTGCCTCCAAAGAAAACAACTCTGCTATAAAACAATTATAATTTAAAGGCCTGACAACTTAAGTGGGATAAAAAACTGACAGAATGAGACAGAACCCCAGTTGTTCAGTTTTGGCAGTTTTTTATTACAGCTGTTGGGTATCTTTCAAAACGTCACAGGAACGTTAAAGACACATCTACAGAGTCTTTTGGCCATGACCAAAAGTAACTCCTCATTGTGGTCTCTCAGCCTCATTCTCTTTTTCTTACTTGACCACTTGTCTTCATCACCCTACAGAGAGGCTAGCAGTGTAAAGGAGTCAGTATGCAAATGAATCAATGCATCAAATGAAGCACATTTAGAATAACTAAAGGTGTCTGAAACCCCCTATCCTCACATTCTACCATGCAGGAATTGAATCTGACAATTTTGTGACATTTCAAACTCAGCAACCCAACATTCACAGTCCCTCCACACAGTGGTTGGCCAAGTGTGTGAAGGTAAGAAGGCATGCTGAGTTTGAATGTCTCCTTCAATCTCTCTCTTTTTTTATTCTTCACGCAACAACTTCCATCACTTTTTCCAAGTCCAACATCATAAACGCCTACATGGAATAGGAAGATTTGTCAAAGAGTATGTGCTGTTTTCCCTTTTGTTTGAATGACTAAGCATCTTGCTCCTCCCAGTACTGCCTTGCACTTTGCCCTGAATCAGTTGTGTTTAAAACATCATTATACCTGTTCCAAACTTTTGTCTTCAGATATGGTTTGGTATCTTATGGTACCATTCACTATTTAATTTCGGAAAGAAGTAGTCAAGATGGAATATTCGAGATGTGCAGGAGGCAAACATAATAAATTATATGAGTGATGAATGTGAATGTTCTTGTACAACATAACTCCTTGGTACTAACTGGTCGATTTGATAGTACTTCAGCCAAATCTTTGAGGAGTTCAGCAAAATTCTATGGTTACACTATGTAACAAAATATTACTACTATTATTAATATTAATATTACCTATATTAAAACAGCTTTAAGGATTTTTTTTTCAAGAAAGGTATGGACTTGATTGACTATATCAGGACTCCAAAGATGTGTGAAAGAGTTCTTGGAGTTCTCAGAGACAGTGGGATGCAGCAAGAAGGAGGCTATGACTGCTGAATTTTCAGCCTATCTGTGGAAGCTGCCTTTTTGAACAGGTATATTTGCCTTTGACATTTTGTTTGAAGCCCACTAAACCCTTTAAGCTGTCTGACTGAAGCTTCAATAGTGGCATTCTATTCACTTACCAAAAAATTTGGAGTCATCAAATTTAAGATTCCCTGTAAATCTGCGATAAATACCTGCACTTTGAGAACAGGACCAAGCAGATGATTTGCAACAGTAAACAAAGGTAAAAGCAGACTGGAACAGTTTCGGCGAATTGGGACAATCTCATTCAAGTTCAGACTCAAACAAATGATCCTAGTATGAACAGCCCTTATTGTTATTTAGATAACCAGTTTTCTCAGGAACTGCTCTGCAGCAGTGGTGCTTGGAGTTCATTCTAACTTTAACTGCACATCTGCATCTGGTTCCATCTCTGATTTGATGCCTGTTAATGTTTCTGTTTTAAGGAACTGAAGAGAATGTTTGATGTGGGAAAAGAGATTTTTAACCACTAAAGTTTAACACTGGATTGATTTTTTTCCTGTTTTTAAATCATGAATTGAATCCTCAGTCATGTCCTGACTGTTATGACTGTCCATATGCATGCAATTACATGAATACATTGGTAAACATATTCACAAAGCTTGGTTGAAGAAAACTAAACATGAGTTTTGTTTTTGTCCCCATGTTTAAAGCTTAGGGCAGTCAGTATACTGAAAATCCTCTTTTTCTCCTGATTGCAATCGTTTGCTGTCAGTGCAACTCAGTTTTTTTCTGTTTATCAGTATGAACAGTCACATCAAAATGCAAATGCAAAAATACTCCTTCTCACTTTTTTTATTTTTCAGTTGATGTTGAGTTACTTTAGGTGAAACTCAACCGCGGCTGTATAGATCATTCAAATTAAAACTTAAAAATAGCAGATTTAAGTGCATCCTTCCTGCTTTTCTGAGTAGATTTTACTCAGTAACATTTGCAGGAAGTATTAAGTTTTGCTGACTGTCTCTAAACAGAAAATGGTAAATTAATGAGATTGAGTTTTCCAAAGTGGGGTACGACATACTTTTGGATAGTCAGTAATTACACTATTAGTTTAAGTAACTGCCATATTTAGAATATTCCAGTCCTTTGCCCTTAAGTCAGAAAGCCTTCTCTGAAACTGAAGCACAGTTATCTATTTATGCTCTTTTCAGAACCACCAGACTCCTTTGACAAAAACAGTAATTTCACCTTGCAAAACACTGTGGTTGTTAATTTAAAGCTGCTTCAATTGGTTAGTTTGTTTGTGTTATTGAGTGTATGAGTTTGGTGTTGTAAAGGGTTAGTTTGGATTCACTGGAGTCACACAATTTCGAGGCAATGGCAGACCATCAACTCCTGTGACCTGTGAGATAAAATGACTGTTTTTGTCAAAAAGTCGGGGCTGTGGACAGAGCAACGTTGCTGCTTCAGTTTCCTGTTGAATGTCTGATAACAAGGTAAAATTCTAAAAATGTTCATTATATAGTATACACCTAAACTAATATACACATTTTTAATCTGAGCCTTTTAAACTGGCTAAATGTGTTTTTCCTCTGTCTCCATCCATGGAAGTTCATGACATAGTTTCCTACACTGGTACTCCTGTTGCTTCTTCAAAGTGGGGGCATGTCTTAACTCATCTACTGTAGATAATACAGTTACTATAGAAAATTATCTTTTACAACTTATCTTTGAAAAACCCAAACTTTCCAGTTAAGTCTCCTTTTAGGCTAAATTAATTATTGAATGACTGACACTGTATGACTCGTGAAAAGAAATACTCTAAATGGCAAATATATCTACACTCTGTTGTTATACCTATTCCATTGTGCAACCACACTCTGAGCAATAATTTGGATACTGCTTTGACAATGCACTTTAACACTGTCTGCAACAGCATTTTGTCTCCACCCACTTACCTGCTATGTGCTCCACACTAGGGATGGCCATGGTGCTGTATTTGTGAATGCAGTGGCAGCACCAGGTCATTTTCTGACTCTCCTTGTCACATCCCCCGCTTTTGTGTACATCAACAAAGTAGGAGCCCCACTGCTTTGAAACAGCAGAGGGTGCCTTCATGCCCTGATCCTGTTGAGAGAGTTGACACACAAACCAAACTATGTTACTGTGTGTTAAGATTCAGACATGTGCAGACCTGATGAAAGAAGAGAATTCTACCCTGAGCACGAGGAGGATAGCAAGACTTAAAACTGGCTTTAATCCAAGCAGCTCTGAGGGTTATTTTGACTACAGCATGAATCATTATTTCTGAGAAATCCCCTCTGCTCTGTTGCTCATAATCACTAATAGAACATCAACACATTTTATAGGCAGAAAGATCTGATGAGCAGCATTGCAAAAACAGGATGTGGTGTTTTAAATGAAGGATGTGATAAGATACAAACCTCACATACCAAAATAATAAACTAGTAGTTGCGCAATGTCAGCTAATGTCATCAGGAACTGTTGTAATAGAGTCAGGATAAAAAGAAAATCTGTGATCATAAAGTTGTTGAATTTTTTTCACTGCAATATCAACTGGGCAAAGCACCACATTTTTCTGCAGTCTGTCTTTAGATATCGGCAAAATCACAAGGGAAGTGCTGTCAAGAGCACTTCAGACAACAGGTAGTGACACAACCCGATCTAAAAGCCATGTTGGACAATCAGAAGCCTGAAACAAGGCAATAACCCATATGCTAACAGCAACTACAGATCTGACTGGGTTCTCTCTAAAACTTAGATAATGTAGCAAGACCTCCATAGCATGATATAGGGCTCTAATTTCGTAGACCAAGCGCAGGCGAGGCACACCTGCCCTGCGCCTCGCCTGTGCCGCACCAACTGGGTGTGGTCAGCACATTTTGCAATTTTCGTGCATGGCGCAGTCCGGCGCAGCGCTGCAAGTGGCAAAGAGGGAGGAGAGAAGGCGTGAGCAGGTTTAACACAGCCGAGTGTAATCTTCACCAATCAAATTAACGCTTCTCCTTGCCTTTAAATGTGCTGCCGGCGAGGCGCAGTGCTAATTTCACCACGCCACCACCGTGGATGAAGACAGCAGCAGCAGCTCCAGGTGGCCAAACTTCTCCCAGGTGGAAACTGATGTGCTGGTCCGGGAGGTCCAAGCTCGCAGTACCAGAATATATGGTAATGCAAAAACAGCCGGGGAGGAAGTTACTAATATTGTCAATCAAGTTTGCCCAGATATTCTGAGAACTGCTGCCCAATGTAAAAAGCGGTTCAATGATGTAAGGAGAAGGGCCAAAAAAGTTGTCAGAGCAAAGAAGGCACACGGTTAATCCCCGGGGAATCCACATTTTGACAAGAAACCTCGCTTTGTTTCCAGCTGGCTGTCGGGTGTTGATGGAAAAATTATATGCTCATTTGCATGTCGGACTAGACTGGAAGACACTGCATGTATGGCCGAACTGA
>JAQMCX010000023.1:1786876-1844542 GCA_029814765.1 Acanthurus leucopareius
TGTATATGCTGGTTCAGACGGTTACATTAAATAGTGGTTGCTGTGATTGTTTATTGCATTGAAATGTGCCTGACACTTTGGAAACCTGCCTGTGAGGTTTTGGTGACATGTGCGCAGATTTCAGCACACCTTCCACGCAGTGTTTTGGCACGAAATTGTCACTGCGTCAAGCTGAATCTGTCGACTCCTCCCCCTGGTGCGCTGTCACACCCATCTCGGCGCAGCCAGGTCTACCAAATTACCAAATTGCCTGCGCACGGTGGTGCGCCGGACGAAATTACCACTGCGCAGGGTCCGCCACGCTCCGCCACCCTGCGCTGCGCCACGAAATTAGAGCCCATAATGTTTCTCAATAAAGTGACTGTGCATTTATGTGTAAATGAGTGCATTAAACAAGTCCTGTGAGCAAAGCTGGCAAGAATACTATTGTAGCCATGTCGGCCATTGCTCAAAATCAATCATGTACAAATAAAGGTAATAATGTTGCACACTCTGTTATCATAAGCCAAAAAACTGTCCTTCCTCTCTATATGTGTTAACACTGCAATCACAGTTCTTATTTATGTTCACAATGGGACTCCTCCAAAAAGGTTGATTTTCATTGACGCTTAACTACAGTTGTGCAAGCACAAGAAACTAAAATGTAAAGAAGAAGCTATGTTTTAAAAATCCCTTTAGTATAACTGGTGAACATGTGGACCAGGTTTTTAATAGACTTAACCGTGCTGAAGCAGAAACCTCTGACGGAATTCAACACACAAAATGAGGGATGAAACTCATCTAAACAGATACTGAAAAGTCCTTAAGCAAAATATACTGCTTGTTTGCCTGATTACCTGCCTATAATGCAGTCTTTGCAGTATTGAGTGCATACATGTGAAAGGACCACTGCATTTTTACAGTCATGTACCACAACAGCCACAGGAAAAGGAAGTTATCTTTTTTATTACCATGAAGATTTCATCTGGGTTGGTAATATTGTATTCATCTGGCTCAATATAAGGGAAACTGGAGCTGAATTGTGTATTTTTTAACTTTCTTTTTGCTTTTCTAAGCTAAACACAAGAGGAAAGGTGAAAGATACAGATAAGGACATTCAGTCAGCTCAGACGATAGTGGTGATCATTAGCATTTGTGGCTAACTAGTTTAACACCTATAGTATTAACTTGCTTTGAAGACCAAGGAGCTCATCTTTAACAGAATACATAAGCATATGGGGTTACAGGAAAAAAAAAACAAAAAACAAAACTCCTAGCCCAAGAAACCATATTGATTTACTTTTTTCCCCACTGTGTGAAGTTGCGCTTGTGTGTTGTCATCGTTTGGGCTAACATTAGCAGCTCTGTACAGCTGTTTTACACTTAGCAACTCCAGCCAACATTACCCGTGAAGAGTTTCATTTTTCAAAACAGATTAATCAGACATGACCTTAGAAGCCATTTTTCTTGTAACATTAAGAGTAAAACTACACTGTGAAATGAGTATAAAAAGGCTGCCAAACATTTTCGTTATAACAAACTACAACAGTCTCATCACATATTTTTCTTAATATAATGAAAATAACAAGCTCATGAGCTCTAGACTTTATCAGAAATACCATGCTGTTTCCTTATTTTAATCTGAAAATACTTTTTGGATCAACAGCTAGTGATTACACTAACACATAACCTGGGACATGAAACAAAAAGCTTCATGTACCTCTGTGGGCTATCATGTGTAACCATCAAGCGCACATTAAGTGCATAAAAACTCATAATTACAATCTATATCAACCTTTTTATTTCGTCTTTTATTTCGTGCTCTAAAAAAAAAGTGATTTTCTATTACTTGACCTGTGTCTGTTACTTGGGAATATTTTAACAATTTTTGTTTTAATACAGTATATGTCACAAAGATTATTTTAAATCATATTTTTGTACATTGTTACAAGAATAAAAACATATATAAAAATATCCATTTTGGTATAAACCCCCAAGAATGTCTGCTAATTAATTTGAAGATGAAGTAAGTGCATTCCCGGAACTATCCGTTATCTTTGTTTGTTACTTAAACATTGTCTGGTCTAGGAAAAATAAATTAGCATGACAGTTATCTGGCAAAATTTCAGTAAATGAGGAAATCCAAAAGACACAGATAAGCGTTCACAGTCAGGGATGAACACTCATTCAATGATTTATAACTATTGTATGACAACTATTTATTATCTACAAATACACAAAGTGCACCACTCACAGACTTATGTGAAGTGAGTTTAATCCTGTAAACTGGCATTGGCTTGTTTCCCCTTCAAGACCATTTTCCTTAAAACAGGAAATTGCTTTGTCTGAAGGACTTATCATATTTAGCCATTGCTGTTTACTCATACATTTTTTTATTCAGCAAGTGAAAATAAGATCAAATATTTGTTGGTAGTCTGTGGCCTCTTCTTCTAAACCTTACCCTGACACTAGCTCTTCATCCACATTTTCTGTGCTTAAATCAAAGCTGCTGTTCTGGAATTCTTGATAAACTCAGCACAGCCATCCAGCAGGTTTACTTCGTACTTGCCTCCAATTTTTGCCTCAGGTCATAGAGAGAACAGGTACTTCCATGCATACTGAGTTACACAATAATTTATTAATCCTTGTGCAACAAAAGATTTCATAACAAAATGAAACTTTGATGTCCTTCATGCTAAACACACACAACATATAAAAAAAGTAAAAAAGATGAAAAATAGCAATCCAAACAATGTATATGTATATTTTCATATCTGTGTGGCATGAAGAACTATTTAATTTGGTGTGTAACCTTGTTCTGAACAAGGCAGAATAGATGTCCATGATAACACATCTTTAGACTTCCAATAAAAACATCTAAATCGATGCGGCAGAACCAGAGATATCATCTTTTTGATTCCACAATTCTCTCTTTCTTGACTAAACCTGGTGTCTACATTACCCACACTGCAGATCAAGGGCTGTTATGCAAGTAGCAGCTAATGTAGCCTGGAGCCTTTGGTCTACTGAAAGATGAGGAGTGGGCTTCAGAGGTCTGGTAAGTTCACTTCTTTCCAACTGCATAGGCCATTTTTTTTTTTTTTTAAAAACTTGTAGTCTTTAGCCTCAACTAATGCTGACTCCAGTGACATCACTTGAGGTAATTTATTAGATTTTTCCACAGGTCCCTCTGGAGACACTCAAGGCTTTATGCAATTTTTTTTCCACATATACAGTAGAACTGTTCAACGCTGGAAACATGTACAATTAGCAAATGCTTACTTCATTTCTCATTTCAACTTCATGAGGACAAAATGCCTGATATGTTGCCTGCAATCTGTTCCATCTTTAAAAGAAATGTTTGTCAACAACCCTGTTCCTCAGTCACGTGATACTGTCAAAGCTTAACCACAACGCTTTTACGAGGCTAATAGAGATATAAAAAGGATGTGATGCAAAAGACCCTGACACAAAAAAGTATGTGGTGGCATCTCCACAGGAAGGAGGAGGAGGAGACTATCAGAGCTGTAGGTGGGAACTGGGTATTGAAGGGTGGAGGTTGGGTCAGTTTGAGGAAAGCTGCTACTAAACGGAAACAGCTGCCTTAGTGAACTTACCTCAAACTTTACCTTTTTCTCCAGCGGCTCCACTTGGGCCTCATTGGACTGTGCAGCGTCGCTCTTCGGAACGCCCTCCCCCTCCATTTCCTCCACGATCATCACTGTCTCCCACTTCCCAAAGCTGCTGGCAGGAAACATGTCTGACCTCATGCTATCTCCAAAATACACTACCTGCAGGTTATGCAAAAATACAAGGTGACAGAGAGGACAGATTGTTTATTTTCAGCAGCCTTGCAATAGTTTAGGTCCTGTGGTAATATTACACATAAGCTAAATTCTTCTCTCAGCAGTAGAAGAAGTCAGATGGCATATTGCTTATGGCCCCCCAGGGTGAACTAGACCAGACATGACGAGTCTGCAAAACTCATCACAATCTCTTTGACCTTCACATCTCTTTTTTTCTCTACATCTGGAAAGAAAAGCAGGCTTAGACAGACTTTACTGAGACGCATTCCAAAACTGAGGTGCAGGTGTACACTACTCAAAGCTTTAAACCACTTTTAAACAACCATTTAATTCTATTTCCCCTGAAAGGGAGAGGAAATAGTGTGAGGAAGGGAGAATGCTGGAGATTAAAATGAAAAGACATAGAAGCCTACTGACACTCAGAACACAGTGAAAAGGCTTTACACTAAGAAGAGGACAAAAAGGGCAACCCACAAATTTGCTTTTTGGTTGATAACAATGATTACTTCTTATCTACAAACCTTTTATCATTTAAAATATATTTTGATCATTTGGAAGTGCATTCTATTCAATTTTGGGTACTTTGATATATTCAGGCATTGTTACTAAAAAAATAAGAAAAGAAAATGCTAAAAAAGTTAAAGTTAAAAAGTTTAAAATTGAATAAAAGAACATTAACAAGTTTGAAAGTACTACTACACCACACTCTAAAAATCAAGGCCTTTATTAATTCAAAAGCCAGAACTTCTCATACTGCCTGCTTTTTGTATTCAGGTTGTACCTTAAGGCTGAAAATTCAGAAATGTCTGTGTTTCATTCGAACCCAAAGCTAATATCCCATCTTAATGCAATCTGAGGATCTGAAGCTTACTTTCAGGCTCAGTGATATTTGTGCAGCACTGCTGTGCTGGAGAGCCATCTAGTGAAAATCATGCTCTGTATCCCTAGCTGAAATCTTAAGGATGGACTTATGACATCAGAACAACTAAAACTTTTTAAGTACATCACGTCATCTGTTTCTGGTCATCACAAAGGGGAATGACATGTTTGTGTGTGTGTGTGTGTCTAACAAAACAAACCTCTCTACAGTAGTCAAAAGGCCATAAAGAGGATGTATGGCATTCCAGTAGCCACCTTGTCCCTCCCCCTCGCAAAACTGAGCCATGTCTCAGGCTAGCCCTTCCACGTGTAAACAAACAGACAGGCTAATCGGGGCTGCGGTGGACCGGGCCTTTGGGAAGGGGGTTGCAGGAATCACATTTCCATGGACTTTCCCAGAACTGCTCTCAGTTGGGCTTCATACCCTAACAAGCAGTACACCTCTCCTTGCTCAGCAGCCAGAGTCATGGGATCACTACGATAAATATTTACCGAGGCCAAGGATTCCAGCATTGAGACAACATGCTCTAGAAGGGACTTATTGTGGAAGGATACAGACACATTAGCCTGAACCAGACTGAGCACTGCACCATGAAGAGAATCAGACTGCAGGCTACGGTTCAATCAGTTGGGCAGACACCACTCTGTTGTTTTGAGACACATCCATGCAGTAAAATTAGTCACTGCTTACTTATTCTTTATTCTTAACATGACTTGCTTTGTCAAAGTGCAGATTAGTTTGGTATTGGCTAAGAAAAGCATTATTTTATCAAAACTTTACCAAACAGCCCGACGGCTCAGTGCTAAGACTGGTCAACACAAAGACAGAGTAGAAGTTTTGAGTGCCATGCATTTTTGTGAAGAATTCAAATCAGTCCCTGTTTACTACACAGATCTGTGCTTTGGTAAAGATGCTAAAATTTAAGTAAGAGATGTTTCTTTGTTTTTAAATTATTATATCAATAATACAGTTGGTGAATTTGCATCTTGCCAATGTCAATTTGCTCCTCAGAATAAATGATGGAGGAAATTACTTAACTCATTTATCCATAAATTAATTTCAAATTCATACATTAGTTGCATTAAACCTTAGGTAAACAAAAAGCTCACTTAATGAGCACTCATCCACGTTACCTGATATAATGCAGCCACAGAGAGAGCAAGTGAGAGCTTTCAATAAATTTTATACAGCATTTTCCAAAATTAGAGTTCAAAACCAAATTGGGTCCTAAATGACAGGAAGAGAGGAAGAAGGAATTGCAAGGAAGAGTTTTCTAAACGTTGGCTTTATCAAAGCCTTTTGAAAAGGAGATAAGAGGCTTCAGTTTGTTTCATGTGGGGAGGTACTCGGTAATGATAGCTTGAAAATGAACAAACTGGACACACATCTCCAAACACAGCATTCCACAATCAAAACAGGTCTACAGAATTTCTCCTGTAAAGACCAAGTTTTCATGGGACAGTTATTTGACAGCACAGTACATAAGAGGTACACATGAGGTGCTAATTATTGCTGTGATACACTTTTAGAATGAAATCAAAGGCTTGATTTACATTTTACATTCCTGGATTGTTGTGTTCTTTATCAGCAGTTTACAAATGTTGGTTTAATGTTATAGCAACTCACGATTTATTTGATATTTCTATTCTATTTTCTTTCTGTGTTTTATAGTAAAGTTTTCTCTGATTTTCACAAATGTAAGTTTAGATATATGCATGTATGTTAAAAAGTTCTGATGAAGAAGTACATAATAAATGCAGAAATGAGGTGATGAGCTGCAGCTGACACATAAGTCATATTCTGACATAGTTCTAATAGAGATTTGCAGATCATCAAAGAGTGGACAATAAGCCTTTGCAGAAGTCTGTTCTCTGGGACAGTCAAAATAATGATAAAAGATTGTTTTGATTGTTTTCACTGTGACTTGTTTCATTATCTTGGCAAGTCTTTATGAAGACTTACTGCTAGAGTCGATTCCCAGTTTTCTCTAGCAATAAGAAAAGGCTTACTGCAGCTTTGAGATGACATGTAGTGCGGGCCTGTTGACCTAGTCTCTTATCAGCTCATCTCTCAGAGGAGTAGTTAAAGCTAAAGCCCGGGCCAGGTAAACAGAGCTGCAGGCAGGCAGAGGGGCCTTAATGAACCCATTGTGCTGCACACTGTGTGGGGCCTGGAGGACAGGGATAGAAGGGGGAGGCAACAACACAGCAGGGCAAAGCCCCTTTTAATAATGAGTTTCATATTCAGACCAAAATATTTAAACTGTGAAAAAAATTCAGAAAAAATTAAATCATTACAGATGTGTTTCAATGCAGTTGACAACGAGCAGGACGAGGCACATATCACTTATGGAAGCTTAAAGTGAATTTAAAAAAGTTATGTGTCATGTTATTTGCATTAACTCATTTTTTCATAGCTTTGAGATCTTTTACTTGGCATACAAAGTAGAATCAAGACTAAAAATAATTTAAAAAAATAAAAAGGATGTTGCCTAAGACTGAATGATCCAATGTGACTCAACATTTTGATAATAAAATCTTGCCTTCTAAATATCAGCCAATTCAGCTTTGTTTTAAAAAAATATTACTCACTCAAATTATTCTGGGTTTTTAAGGTATTCATTTAGAAATCATTGTCCCATTGAAAAATCCATTACCTGCCTTTTGACTGGTTAGAAAAAGGTAATTCACAGTTCAGTCATCAGCTGAGAAAACGTTGAAATGAACTCCTCTAATGGTAAAATTAACAGCACTGAAACCTCAAAATGATCGCAACTTCCCTTTCTCAGCCTGAATCTCTGATTGAGCCCCATCAGCTTCACCTGACCCCATCAGATTCTGCACTGTGCAGAGAAGGAATTGTAATCTTCCCTGAAAGCCTCCATTCAGCCCACCTACATTAAGTCCTGTCAGGTGAAAGTGGAGAGTAGTGAAAACACAGAGCGCCTCAGGTCACCAGGAGTGTTTAGAGCAGCTATAAGTGTAGTTTGACACTGAATTCCGCGAGAGCTTTCTCCACATGGCTGGGGAACAGAGGGGGCATTGAGCTGAGTGCTTGGTGGAAGTGGAGAGGAGGGTGGGATGTAGACGATGACGGTTATTGCTGGATGGACTTCAATCTGGGCTGATGCAGCTCTGCCTGTGCCTGATGTGTACAGTCAGGCTATGTTCAGGGTTTGGAACTGTCACGTTGCTTTCTATTTTTGTTTAGTCCTGTGAGCAAACTATACTGTCACTGTTGTCCAAAATATCACCTTGTCCAAACTTCTGCATGGTTGGTGGGTAGAGGTAAAATGACATCCACTGGTAACTTTTTGGCGAAGTAAAGGTAAAACCAGAAAGTGGAGTATCCAGTGGTGAAAACACAGAGAGCAATGGTAGAGATATGAGTCACTGTTAAGTTCTTCAATGAGTTGAGGAAAAAACTGTTGACATTTAATAGTATAGTATGTTTAGGTATGTAACCAAATTCAAGCTTAGATGCACCTGACAGACACAATTGTTCGTTTTCTTTTCAAAAAGACTAGCTTAGATCAGTGGTTCCCGAACTTTTTGCACTGTTTGATAAATTTTCACTACAGATGAGGCATTCCAGTGTGAGGCATCAAGGGCCCCTCCCCATTATTTCTTATTAATTTCAGCTTTTGATGTTAATGTCTTGTTCTTTTCTGATTCTGATAATTATTTCTAATTTATTTTTGCTTTTGATGTATTTTTGGTCTTTTCTTGATGTTATTATTTTTTTAACAATATCTGCTTTTGGTATGTCAAAAATTCTAAAAGAAAGTACGTATATAAGAATGCAGATTGCAAAGCTTTTTGTTCATGTGTTGAGAATTTGAGCAAGAAATTAGAGCTAAACAAATCCTGCAGTCCCTTGTGACATTCCTACTTAAAATAGCACCCATTTAGAAATTTTTAGAACATTTTGTGAAAATTGTCTTATAGTTTGTGTTGCTTCCCTAATTAAACCTACTTATTAAGATTCTAAGTATCAGTTATGTGGAAGTTTTATTGCAACTGCTAGGAATGATTACCAAAATGGTAGGCTGTAAAAGAGAAAAAAATAAAATCCTCATTATTTATTTTTATTTTTTTCAGTCAGGATGTACATTATGTAATATTGCTGTCATGTAAAAACAAAAATATTAAAGAACCATTCAAGAACACTTAATAGTGAAATAGTGAATCTCAAATGTAGAAATAGTGACTCTTGTTGTAGAAGTTCTCTACTGTACCTGAGAGGTACAAAAAATCTTTGATCTTTGTGGAAATCGTCCTTTAGAATGGACTTCATTGTACACACAGTCACAAGTATGAGGGGAGCTGGCTTCACAGTCTGGCCTGTTATATCAGTGAACATCTAGCATGCTGGCACACAGCAGCCCTGCCGACAGTCATGCCAAGGGCCACGTTCCTCCTCCCCATCACATCAGTGTGAATCTCTCTAAGCTGATTTATCCTGGAGCCCTCATCTCTTTAAGACTCTGCCAAAAACCAAAGTTGGAGTCAATTTCAAAGTGAGCCTGGGAGGTTGTTCAGTCAGAGCTCTCAATGCTGGCTCCAATATAATACAGGCTGGCCTACCTTGGGCTCCTGTTTCCCTGTCATGGTTTTCAACAGCTCGTGGAGGTGCAGCCAGTTGCCTTGGGAGTACCAACCGGGTTTGTCCAGCGATGGCAACCCCTCACTTTCCTCCACATCACTTACTGGAGAAGAGGAGAGAGAATAAAACACCAAAGTTTGATCAAACAGTCTGTTTGGTACGTGACCACATGGCCTACAGTCCACCAGCAAAAAACCCTGTCAGCTAAAGCACATCACAGCTCTCACCAGCAGCCCTTCAAGAAACAGAACAGTACAGGAAGAGGGCAAATTATACGGACAGTGAGACTAATGCCAATATTCAACTAATCTAATGTGTTTACCATACAGGTGATATTGATGCTTAACTTATTAATTTTGCCCTATATTTGTAAATTTCTTAATAGCTTGTTTCCTCTCATATGAGCAACAGAAAACCAATAGGGTTCAGGTAAGACTATTTAAAAGTAATTCTTCCTTTCTCTGTGAGACACTCTCCCCAACTTGTGTGTTTGTCTTCACAAATATAATTTTATACCCACCTGTCAATGTCTTTTTGTTGTTTTTTTTAGGTATATGCCAAACTAACTGAATTAAGTTTAGAAAGAGAAAAAAAAAACTAAATCAAAAATATCCTTAGAAAAAAACTGACCAAACAACTGACCAAGTTTCAATTAGTAAATCTAAAAGATAATGTGTAAATTAAATAAATGCATAAATTGCTTCTTGGGAGACTAATTTGCTGTTTTACTAGCTGCCCTAATAAATACCATCTTGCATTTCAGTAATTTTATGTATCTATGATGTCAGTTAATGTTACCAGTTTTAGCAAAGAACAAAGAACAGATCTATTGACTGTATTGATTTGCAGTATCAGAGACAGCAAAATCTTGGTTAAACTCAGAAAATGCCCCTCTGTTCTTAGCACAGTCCCTCTACACACCACGTGTCTGCCAGGAACACTTCCAAAAACTCATATTTACCCTCTGAAAATGTCAAAGCCATGTGAAACACCCAGTCTTTCTAAGCTCATGAATAATGACTTATGATTTTCCACTTGTTGGCTAGAAGTTTATGTTTGCTTACAAGAAAGAGTCCTACTGAGAACAGGATTTCAGTTTTGTGTGTTGTCTATGTAATCCAGCAAACAACGACTGAACGACTGAAATAACTGTGTGTAATGTACAGTGGTACAACAGCATAATAAAACTCATGTTCACAATAAAAAAGCCCCAAAATTACACAGTTAAAAGATGTTAACACATTTGAGGCTGTACTAAGGCACAGCTGTGCCCTAAACTAAATGGCAGTGTCAGCATGCTACCAGACACCCAGGAAAAAACTATGATGTAAAACTCGAGTTTTAGAAGGATATGTTTACAGCCCTTGCCGCCTTATAATTATGTGTTGGCATGCAGACATTTGCTAATAAGCATTAAACAAAAAGTTCAGCTCAGGGGGATGCCATTAGTTTTTTAGGTATGTGGACACAAACCAAAGTAATGGGCAAAATGAAAATTTGACCTGCTGGTGGCAATATATGAAAAGTCAGATGATCGCCATTATCAGTAGGATTTATCCTAAGGAACCTTAAATGTCTACATCAAATTTCTTAGCAATAATCCATTAAGCACTGCTACTAATGTGGCCAAACTGTTTAGCTTACAAACTATCAAATTAAACCTGCAATAAAAGGTATTTCTTTGGTCACTTGGCGGCAACAACACTACAAAACTGCAGATATGCAGCATTTATTAAAAAGTCATTGTTTCCTGTGTTACTTCTCACTGTGCAAAGAGTGGCACCAAGCAGCAGACATGCAGCAGGGGGAATCAAAGGATGGCTGTACATCCAGTGCTGGACAACAATCGACAATATCATGCCATGTTAAAGAAACACAGTTAAGAAATTTAGAGAAGGAAAGATTCCTGTTAACTCTGAAAAAAAGCAATAGCATTGTTAATGCAGTCAAACACTCTCTCCAGCTCAGACAAGCTTGCTGGAGGTTTAGTTCAATCTGAAAGCAGCTTATTTTACCATTAGCACTACTCAGGTTCCCCCAGCCAATTTAAGTTTGGTTGTACTTGAGACTTTTTTGAAAATAAATCATTATCATTTAGTGAAAAAAAAGTAAGTGTTAGTGAAAATGACAAATTTTAAGAATAAGTTAAAGCTTGAGTAGATAGTTTTTAGATCTAACAACACTGGCAGCAAGTGATGTTTCAGCCCGCATACATGGCCCCAACATTTCAGAGGCCATGTCTCAAATCTAAATTAAGACTCAAAATATGAATACTAAGTCAAAGTCGAGTTTGTTGAGCAAGTCTCAAATTTGCAGTTTACTGCTTGAAATTTACTGCTAAAGGACATCTGTTATCTTCCAGCGGTGGGTTGATACTATCTTTCATGAAGGGTACACAAACAGAAAAACTCTTCTTTTTGCATGCTTACTCACACTTAGATAAAAAAAGATGTTGTATAATGCAGATGTTCAATAGGAAGCAGTCGGTTTTCCCTTCCGCTGAACAGACTGACACGCAATGTGAAATATTACTCTAAACCTAACTTATATGTTCAAGATTGTATTCACATATGGCTGGGGAGAACCACGAGTCTATACATAAATTGTTGTGAAATTGTCAAACAACACAGACACCTATTAAGCTTTAATTGGGGTGTTTCTACAGTGAGTGTGTTATATGTGTATGAATATTAATGTGTGTGATACTCTTTCTTACTGAATGTAGGAAACTGTAGAGGCAAACATAGCATCATCAATAAACTAACTGATAATTATTATTAGCATTAGCACTATTAGTCTCTTCTAGTTGCACCTATTTTTCTGTAACTTACTTATGAGGCTGGCACAGACAGCCATGCAGACACTTTGGGGTTGTCTGGTTTGTGGTGCTGCTTTCAGCATTAACCTCAGTATATTAGCCCAAATGAGACAGGACAGACTAACACAGTCGCAGTAAAATCTGTAATGCAACTGCACATGTAATCACCACAATAACAATAGAAATTAAGAAAAATTTTAGTAATGTCTTTGTTACAGTATTAGTAGGATAACAGTTCTACACAGCTTCCATTTCACACAGAATTATTGAAAAAAAACAACAATTAGTGATCGAAATACTACACCTCAAAGTGACATCTGTTTATTTTGCGCCAGAAATTGGCCAGAAGTCTCTCCTACGGATTTTATTTTAAAGCTCATATCTGGACAATTCTAGTTTTTCAAATGTGTAACAATAATATCCAACCACAATTTTTAATTAGCCAAAATTTAAGATTAAACAAGGGAGCATTAGGGAAATGTGCATATGTCAATTTAACCTCAAGTGCAATCATGTATGATTTATTTATACTGGCATCAAGTTCTGTGAAACATATTTATTTAATCTATTGAATAGCTTTTAAAAGGTGGAATACTTTTATCTAAGAATCAATAGAATAGGTAACTGTCTCTAAGCTGACTGACTGGAATTTAAGAGCAGCAGAAGGTTAAAAGACATCCTCACTCTTACTGACAAAAGCACAGGCCAATACAGGTTCAAACTGAGGTTAAATATGCTATAAATATTGTGACAGGAGAGAGTGAAAAAACATGGATGAGCACCTGCACATGTGGGAGTGTGCACATGTGCACAGATTCACTCACACACACAGATTTTTGGTAACAGCTGTGATGACACTGGACTTAAGTGAGAGGAATGAATGGTATGTGGTCAGGAGCTCAGAGAAGTGCCAACTGTGCAGTACAGATGAACAGCAAGAAAGATGCATGTGGCATTTGCACTGAAATAAAAGGTTACATTGATGATAATAATATTGATGATGTGCAATATCTCCTAAAGCCTGAGGCTATAAAGTAGATTATGTAAAATCTCAGGCCCCATTCAGACCAAACCAGATGTTGTGGAAATTACCACATGCCTGTGTGGCGCTGTGGGAGTCTCCCCATTAGCAAATGCAGGCTAAAGTCTTTGTACTCCTTCATGACAGGGTTGTTTTAGTGAGGCATAGACAAAATCTTTGACGCCTTCATGTACAGCAACTGATGGGATAAGTTCTTTGTTTGAGATAACTTATTTTCACTATTTTGGTTGACATGAGCATTTCTATTAGCATTAGCTAACAACCAGCCACTGACTGCATTAAAAATGCCTTACATAGTGTAACAGGCTGGATTTTGTGGTGCATGTAATTTTCTTAATCAATAAATATGTTGAGATCTGGACTTTTGGACTTAAATTTTACATCCGAAATTACATTTTTTTGCCATTACAGAAAAAAGTTGAGTCCAAAAAGAAAAAAGATACTGTTGAATACTGGTATCAAAATCCAAGTACCAGTAGCAGTATTGGTTCAAATGTATCAGTATCAGTATCTAGTATCTAGTATCTAGTTTTCATTTTTGACAGAAGCTTAAGCAGGAGTATGGCAGCTAAAACATTATCAACACACAGATAAACAACAAAAGGTGCAACAGGAGGCTGTGTTTGTGAATGCTGGTCTGATGTCAGTATATCAAAGAAAGCAACAAGTGAGCAGTATGTCTGTTTTAACCACAATTCACTGACAATGTAGCATAAAGAGTGACAAAAGTGTTGGCTTAGAAGATTTGAACCTGAAGGTGGACGATGAAGCTATAACATTATTACTAAAACTTTATTTAATAGCATAATATCTATGATTTGATGGCTCCTGTGTGGAAAATAAGTGCTATTTAAAGTTGGCTCTACTTCCCAGCTCAGCAAGGGAGAGAGAGAAAGACAGTGAGAGTAGCAGAGGTCGAGCAAGTTAGAGAAAGAATAAAGAGTGGGAGGGTGCGAACAAAGCAATGACTCAGAGAAATAAAACATTATTTTCTGGTTGTTTAAAAGCAATTACATTTTAAGCACAAAAACATCCCTGCAGGAAGTTGCTGCTGTGTAGCTGCTTTGCCGAGTGCTTGCTCATGTGGGAATTGCTTTCAATTGTTGGATTCCTATAAATTTAAAATATAAATATATTTATAGAGTGTGGTCTTGACATGCTCTGTATGTAAAGTGTCTTGAGACAACTTTGTTGTGATTTGATGCTATATAAATAAAATTGAATTGAATTGAATTGAATGAACACCAACTGTTGTGTCCAATCTATTGTGAATCTATGGTCTTATTTTTTATTAGTAGGCTTCTGCAGCCAAAGCCAGGTCTGGACATTAGAACCACTTCACTGCAACTATTTGATATTCAAAGTCTGAAAAAGGAAAAGTGTCATTTTCAAATTGTAATTTTTGTATTTGCCTGTATAACCTCTTTATATTTGCATGTCTTCGGACAGCAGCACAGTCAGAATCTTAAACTGAACACAGAAAAGACTGCAGATAACAATCTTATTTAAAATAGGATGTTGGAGCTCCCTTATAAAGTTTATAAAGTAATAATTAACTGTTAATTAATGCATTTCATCCATTCAAATGCCTGTAAATTGTGTAACACTTAGTCTTAAAGTAATAAACTTATAGTGTCACATTATCATAAATAAACTTTATTTGCTGATAAATAAAAGACAATTACAAGGGTGCAGAACAGCAAGTGATTTTTCCAACTGAAACAGGAGCGGTCAATATGTGTGGAGGACAGAGAAAGAGCAGATGCTGATGCATTTTCTGCCAACGTGGCAAAACACAGGAAGAGTGAGGGAGAGAGAGAGAAAGAGAGAGGAGAATATTTCAGAGAGTGGATCATCCTGTAATGCATCCCCAGTGTTATTGCTGGCAGAAAGACAATCCAGATGAGGGGAGCATTCCAGAATTCCAGCAGGCTGCTCTTGCCAGTGCACACCTTCAACATGAGCATCCAGGATCAGATGCCTGGGCTTGTGAAAGATGGATAACTCAGAAAGGGCATTCAACTTCTGTATTTGGACTACTGGTGACAAGGATCTAAGCAAATGAAAGGCTTTATCTGATATAAATCCTACTAACAAAACTAACATCTGTGTGAAATATTCACATTAAATCTAGAGTTTGGGGAGATTACAGCTGGACTGTCCTCTCCATCAATAGGATGTACTCCTAAAATAACACAAGGGAATTTATCATAATAATTTTCCAAACATATAAAGATATATAAAGAAATGCTTCATTACAGAGCTTAATCAAACTGCAAAAAACATATTCCCAATAGGAGCATCCAACAATGCACACTTAAGTTTTTTAAAAGTGGTGTGCTGCTTGGGCTGTGGGAACTCAAGTATTTGCTGACATTTTAAAACTGTTTTATCAAATGGATACTAAGTTCAGAGGGCATGAGAGCAAGAGGCCAGTGCTCACCAAGGTTCCTGAAGGGCCTCTGCTGGGGCACAAGGGAGAAGAAACCAGGCTTCAGGGCATTTGTGATGATGATGTCAAACAGCTCTTCGAAATCCTTCCTGTGACAGCCAAACAAACAACATTAATGTCTTAGATCAGCATTTGACCAGTGTCAAGGACAATGCCTGGACAGCATCCAAATACAATGAGTTACACAAGCACAAATAGCTCAGTAAAGACAAACAGTCTGTACAGATGGATGGAAAACATAGAATAAACAGTGTACAAATACAGTGCTGTGAAAGGAACACTTAGACTAATAAAGTAAACACTTTGAAAGAACAGCATAAACTCCCACGGAGCTGCACTTATGAAGTGAAAGTGAGCGTGCTGGGAGCTGGATGGGGTCTTTAAGGGGACCTACAATCCTGTCTGTATATGTACATTACTTATAATGGTATCTTCCAAATAAGGTCAGAAGCACATAGCAGTATTTAGAAACAGAACTGTTTCATATCGGGAACTTACAAACATGACACCCACTCAGTCTGGTTTATAAAAGTGTGAATATGCATACCATGTGCCGAGCTGTTTATCAAATGAAACAGCTAACCATATACATGATACATATACACTGACATTATAATTTGTTCATGATTAGTCCAAAAGCTCACTTAGAGGTCTGCAAATACATTCTGACTTATTACAGTGTTACAATTATAATTGTGAAATTTGTATTTAATCTCAACTTGTATTTACACAAAAAGTTGAGTTTTTCAATCTTGCCAAGATGTTACTAACTCAGCATTAATTTGTCTGACATATTTACAGGCATTTGAGCATACAAGAGAACACAGGTATAATACTATAGTCAGAATTCATACACACAGGCACATGAACAACAATGGATGAGGCTACTGACTTATTAGTAACGACTGTTTTTGTGTTGATATCAACACTGCATGTTTCTGGACATAATGGAAGAGAACATAAACACAACATAAACCCTCCTTCTCATTTATGGCGAGCAAAGCTTGCTGTGACTTTTCTGGACAGTGACCTGCTCTATTCACCAACGGCTAAATCCCATGTTTACATGGACCTAATACTCAGGAACTGGCAGGGTTAAGTCTGGGGCAAATGATTTGGACATTTGCGTTCTCACGTCCTGCTTGTTCAGGTGATGTCCAGAATATTTAAGGTTAGCAATTCATGTGTGACAGTGGCTATACTATGCCAGACACCATGGACTCAGTGGTTCTGTTTATACTATTCTTTTGAGTCCACTTCGAGAACCCATCACACACTTTCACTGTAGATCAGCGTCTATACAATAAGCCTGTAGTGGGTCACATCAGATAGGAGGTATGCAGATGTCTGCACTGAGTCTACATGTGAACCATCTGATGAGAAAATTACATCATGCAGACTATACAAACTCACAGACTTGGAAAGTATACTTTCGACCTTAAGCTCCACTTTTGCTGCATCTACTGAAACCTTCCCAGTTATCATTAAACTAGCAGTCCAAAAGGTTTCATTAGCCTTGGGGTCAAAGCACCGCCCATGAACCTCAACATCCTTGGGTCATGTCAAGCTGGAGATTCTCGAATTAACATTAAGAAGATAGCACAGATCAAAGAACAACTGAGGATTTCTTGAACTGGAGCTATGATGAGTTACAACCCAAGTAAAAATGGGCTAAATTGAGCTGTTAGAGGTCTAAAGTTCATTAAAACAAACAATTTCTTGAGTAGATTGGTTGAAATAACTTTTGACTAGTTGTGTTTGCCCCATGCTTTTACCAAAGGTCATGTTTTATCGCTGTTTTTCTGAAATTAGTTTGTTTCCTATTTTATTTTGGCCTCTTACCTCTTATCTCCTTACAGATCTGTTGTCAAGTTTTCCACGTGTGATCCCTACCCCCACACTGCCCCATATGTTGCACCTGTGTCTCCCTGCCTTCCCTCTCTCAGTGTATTTAGTCTGCATCTTCATTTCCTTTGGTTCCAGATTTTATTTGCCTTTGTGTGAGTTCAAGTGTTTAAATGTTCCTAAGTCTTAGAGTCTTTCACCTGTTTGAGCCTGAATGTTGGATCTATGGATAAACAACTGACAACATTTATGACATCAGTATAACGTAAATTCGAGGGTATTTTGACTAGTAAAGATGTTCTTGATAATACCTTAAATCAGTACTCTTAAGTTTGTAACCAGTTGATGTTGAAGCTTATTTTGCACAGTTGGAGGAGATACATGGTTCTGTCCAGACTGTTATTACTTCATATAAGCCAAACAGAATTTCAACACATGAGAGGGCTCAGGAACAACAAATCCATAAACTATGCATCACTTTAGCAAAAAATGCCTTACAAAAAGCTACAGCAGATTTTTTGGAAAGCTTGTTTGGCTTTGGCCTGTAGCCTCCTGTCAGACAGCTCTAGCCTTGTTATGCTACTTCTGATGGCTGACTGTCACTGCATCCAGCCGGCTCACCATAAAGCAACTGGAGGCTAGAGATGGATCTTGTGTGTGGTGACAAAGGAGAGTTGTTTCTTAAAACAAAAATCTTTTCACAACAATGAAGTGCCCACACAATGAGTTTTTGCTCCTTTGCTGTCTGAATTTTGAGTTTCTCCCTGAAGAAAAAGTAGGGACACAAACTCTGGGTGCAGGAAAAACAGGAAGGAACTTGAAGCAGGCCAAACCAATATGTGAACAAAGCACACTTCTCAGCAATGAACCTCTGTAAAAATGAAGCTGTCCTTTCTTCTTGTAGCTATCACAACATAAATCTGCTTCCCCTGACCTTGTAAAGCAGTGACTTGGACATGATTTTGAACACACACACACTGGTACATAGCTTGGGCTCTGACTGCTTTGCTTGGGAGGTGACGCATGTTGTGGTTCTGGAGGTCAGAGACGCAGGAGAGGAGGGGGGAGCCAGTGAAACAGCAGGGGAGCGGAGGAAAGGGGTATGGAACAACAGGAATGACAAGGCTGTGGACTGCTTAACAGGAAATGATCGAGGAGGTGTGTGTGTGTGGGGGGGGGGGACCACAGAGGCTCTAAAAGGCATCCACAGCAAAACAGCTTCACGTCGACCTGTTTTTTTGCTGAAGCTTGAACACAGAGAACAATCAGCCAAGTATAAAAAGTTTAAATGCAGACCACTTAACCAGGCGAGTTCAGTGTCAGATAACGACACCTTACAGAGAACAAGAAGGGCTTATGTTTGTTAAAGCACAACAGCAACATGGACATTGTGTTTTTTCAAGACTCTCTTGCTGCTTGATTGAGTGTGTAACAGGGCTTAGGTTACAAAAATAAGCTTCAACCACACGGTGTGTAGTGCAAACAGAGGAAAGCCAGTAATGCGCAAATCCAGTGTTGAACTACAGCAAGCCTACTAACACACATACACACACATACAGCTATAAAACAAGAATTACTGTATTGTGTTGTATGACTCGTTCAACCATTCAAGTTTTAGTTTATATCTCTGGTGGTCCAGACCCATGTAATATACTGTATATTGAAAATACTTTAAAGGAATTTAACATTGGCTGTTAAGTATACCAATTAGTCACTATCATTGCTGACTGATCTAACTCAAAAAAGAGAGACAGGCTAAAATTAAAGTGCTGGTTATTTTTTCTCTATGCATCTGTTACCACGAGTAATACCTTATACATGACAAGTTGTCATATTGTACATTGTTTATTTAAAGAACATTGACAAAATAATCTTCAATCAGGGTCTGTTTACTAGCTTTTGCTATCTTTGTCAATCTCATAAGTATGGCATGGTGGATAGCACCAAGTGTGTCCTAATTTTTGGGATTTTGAGTTTTACTCTTAATAATTTAAATTCTATCAATAGTCTTGAAAATTGTGTGCATTTTTCTCAATATGCTGAGCATAAAAAAGAGCAAAGAAAGAATAAATTATACTCAGTGTTGCTGGATAAAGAGGTGGATTAATGTAAATGCAGCATATGTATTTACAAGGATACAAGGAAGTTTATTGGTCATTATACAACAAGTTGTATAATGAAATCAAAATGTGGTTCCCTCTTGATTGATTAAAAAAAGATAAAATGATTAAACATGGAGAAGTGCAGATGGTGCATTAAGTAGTCTCACAGCCTGAGTGAAGAAGCAGCTCTGTTGTCTGGTGGTACGGCAGTGGATACTTTTGTATCTTTTGCCTGATGGCAGCAGGGTGAACAGGCTGTGGCTGGGGTGGCTGTTGTCTTTTAGTATTCTCTTGGCTCTGCGCAGGCACCTCACCTCCCCGATATCACTGATGCTTGGCAGATTGGTACCAATGATGTTTTAGGGGAGTTTTAATTACTCGTTGCAGAGTCTTCCTGTCCTGAGTATTTATGTATTCATGTATTTGATGAGGATGGTAACTTCAGGCAGACATGTGAGTCAGCATGGACTATAGGAAGGACTGACGGCATGTGAGAGTAGTTAGGAATGTTATAGGTTAAGGGAAAAGCAAAAACTGCTTCCTTGGACTGATATTTTCAGGTTATAAACCCTACTGGGGCTATCATGGTTGCACTGCAGACCAAGTCCTGGTTTTGTTAAGGAGGGGGTCAGTCTGTGCACCTTGTCTGGGCAGTCTTACCCCAGGATGTGTTCACAGATAAGCCTGCAGTAGTCACTGTGGGAGCTGGTGATAAGCAGAAGCACCTTCCCAGCATTCTTCATGCTGCGCAGCCAGGTCTTGACAGAGTCAGAGCAGGGTTGCAGGTACCGGCCGGGGTCCCTCTTCACACTCGGGAAGTACGTCCCTGCATCATCTGTACAGACATGCAAGCACAGTAGACAACCAGCTTTAATCTTAAAGAAACAATAAAGTACAATGATATACAGTACAATACAATCATGGTCTGCGCAAAATGTGCAAAAAATAATCAGATGCTAAGTTGGAGTTACCTGATCTCAACTCAATTGAACTATGGGAGAATTACGACCTGCAAATATACTAAATGAGCAAGTATGTTATGGAAGAATGCTGCCCTTTCTTCCAGAAAAATTCCAAAATCTGTTACAAGGCACAGTGAAACTCATGGTTGCCAAAGAACCTACTACTTTAAGTTGTTTTTTTCTCTGACTTGTCAACCATCTTTATTTGGCCTAATCATATTAAGAAAGAAAACACAACTGGGGCTACTTAGCTTTGATGTACATTAAAATTTCTATACCTTAAAAATGCAAACAAATAAACTAACAAGCTGTATGAGATTGGCTTGGTACAAATAAAAGTATTGAGGTCCTTTCACACAAGCATTTATACCTCTCAAATTTCAGAAAATAATTCATATAGTGGAACAACTGTGGAACTGTTACTGAAAGTGGCACATCAAAAATCAAGCTCATCTGTCATTTTACAACACAAGGATGTAGAATGAAATACAGTTGTAGTCCCTTTATGCTATTACCAAAATGAAAATTGATATGAATGCATACTTAATAGGGACATTTGATAGTACATTTGATTGCTAAGGATGAGTCGAAAAGTCTCGCAGCTTGAGGATAAAAGCTGTCCTGAAGTCTTGTGGTCTGGCAGGAGATACTTCTTTATCTCTTGCCAGACAGCATCAGAGAGAAAACAGACTGTAGCTGGGGTGGGGATGGTCCTTTAATATCCTTTGGGTTCCTTTGTGCAGGCACCTCACCTCAACTCTATCACTGATGCATGGTGAATGGAAATGAAACGTTCTGGTTGCTTTTAAACACTCACTGCAGAGCCTTCCTGTGCTGGGCCATGCATCCATTTTATGCCAGCTTGTAATGTTTCCAGTGAGAATGCTTTCTATCACTCTTCAGTAAAAATTGACGAAAACTTGGCACCATAGTTTTGGCTTCTTAGTTTTCTCAAAAAACAGAGTTTTTCTTGGGCTTTTTACAGGGTGGAGATGTAAGATGTTCTCTGTGAAATTGCCTCCCATAAACAGGCTTTACCACAGCTGCACTGATAAAGACAGGGGCTGGATATCTGCCTCCTTGTTTCTAAAAATCAACCAACAGCTCCTTGGTTTTGCTGCCATTGAGCAATAGGTTGTTCTCTGTGCATCACTCTGCGAGAGTGCTGATTTCCTCCCAAAATAACTCCTACTTTTGGGTTGCAATGATAGTAATAGGTGTAAATAGTGAAGAGAAGAGGGCCAACGAACATTCCTGGAGGGCTTCAGCGTTGAACAGTAGAGTTGAGTAGGTGTGTTTGCCAATCTAGACAGTCTGCGGTCTGGTTGTGAGGAACTCCAGTTCAGGTACAGTGTGTGATGCTAAAGCCCAGTGTGTTATGTTTCCAATCAGTTTCATCAGGGATACTGGGTGGAATGCTGCACTGAATTCAACAAACAGCATTCTTATGTGGGTTTTGTTACCTTCAAGGTGTGCGAAGACTGAGTTGAAGTCAGTGAAAATGGCATCCCCTGTGGATCTATTAGTTTTAAATGCAAATTGGTGAGGGCTCAGGCTGACTGGAATGTTGTTCCTCCTTTTTTAAAAAATAATTTGATCAAAAGTAGGGGTAAAAGTAACAGGGCAGTAGTCATTTTGAGTGGACACCACAGATTTATCAGACACAATGTTGGCTGTCTTGATGCAGGTGGGAGCACTCTCTTGTGAAAATCTGTCTCACATAACATCCACTTGTTGATATGCACATGTTTATTACACAACCAGAAACGCTACCATTCCAACCAGCTCTACTCATATTCATTCACAGTAGGATTCTTTTTATATCAGCTGTACACAGAAGGTGGCCATGGTAAAGAAAACATTGGGATTGAAAGTCACATTATGGGCCTAGCAACCTAAGACACTAATGTTTTGTTAATGTTTGTTTTGTTTATTTGCTTTGCTCAATGTTCTTCATTTGCATTCACAGAGCTAAAGGGAAGCTCAGGATCATGTTCCTCACTTCAGAGGGATCATCAATTTGCTTTCCTCACTCTGAAGCCCCCAGCTGCCCTTTAGTACATCCTGTCAACACACTGTACAGAGCTAAATATGGCAACACAGTATGTGTTACACATTCCAAATCCGTCATGGAGTGTAACTCTCAACCTAATGTTCTCAAACATGGAAAAAAAATATATATCAGAAATAAAACATACTTGGCACTAGAATGGCAACAATAATGGTACATCCATATCCAACACTGGGTTATAACATTGAGCAACTTTAAAGAGATAGAATTTAAGAAGTAAATCTGATTTATAAAAAAAATAATTTCTTGAGGTTTTCTAAGTAATGTAAAACATATTTTTTCATGACTCTGGCCAATTACATAGAGAAGCACTACCATTTTTTTCATGGAATTACTTTTAAAAGGTATGATCTAATGATGTGAAGCATGGAACATAATTTAAATTCAACCTTGAAACATGTGAAATATGAACAAATCAAAAAAGGAGGGGCCTACAGTATGTGTGGCACTTGCTCTTGAGCTAAGGAGGTGCCCAATGGGTGAAAAGTAGTGTTTTTTCTTTCACAAGTGTGAGAAAAAAAGGGCTTTGGAAAACAGGGTAGGGTGTGGATGAGTGCTGTGTATTTATGAGCTGAGGTGTTTACACGGGCAGCCAGCTAGGTCCTCTGACTGAGACAGACACTGTCAACGATTCTTTTTAAACTGCTGTCCTCAGTGCTGTAATATTTTTATGCTTTTGACACGACACACTTTTGAAGATTTCTTGTCAGAGTGAACAGCAAATCCTCAATGGAGTTGAATATTTTCAGTAAACAAAGAACACTGATTTTAAACTGCAATGTTCATGTTATTCTGCATTGGAAAATTTTAAAACCAAAAGAACATAGTAACAGTGTTATCTATTTATTAAAGAATTTTCTAAAACAGTCACATCGACATCCTGGTTGCAACTCTAAATCATAGATCTGACCAATGCTTTCAAGTCATAAGAAATAAGATGTCTCCCTTTGTCTTTCATTCTGTTAACAGTGCATGAATTCAAACATTTTGAATTTGTCACTGAGCTAATGACACAAATTATTATTTCTTTCATTTACCAAAATCATCCCCACAGCAGCTGGGAAGAGAATGACTTCTATTCAGTTTTTTCTGGATTTGTGTAAGCCATTAGTGTCCTTAAGTGGTATTTCATCTAATGTGGCACCTCTGCTTTAAGTTTTAAATCTCTGAGGTGTCCCCATGTGGCTTAAGTCAAAAAAAGGGTCTACGTTATCACAGCATGGAGAAAATCAGAAGAGAATGATTGTGTATCTTTTCTAGTTTCAGGAGCTGAGCACATTGCCAAATTCACAAGATATTTCAGGTGCTGATTTGTTTGTTTTTGAAGCTTGCTAAATAATAACTTGGACCAAGCATGTGAGCTTCAAATGTTGGGAAAGAGGTTTACACAGCTCATGAAAGTCCTACAGCATAAGATAGAAATGTTTGGATATGGTGCCCTCCAGTGGTGGAATGCAGTCCTAACTCGAGGAAGCAATAAAGCTCTTCTATATTCTAAGAAGGCAGTAAAAGGTTCTGACCAGTAGATGAAGACAAACACAAACAACCAAAAGCTAAGATCCCAATCAAGAGCCAAAAATTCATACCTTTGAAAATGTCTTGGATATAAACATCTGGTGCTTATTTTCAACATATTCCTTTAGAAGTTTTAATGGTATCCACAGACCATTACATCTTCAGTTAAACAGAAAAAGCAACTCAGCACATCAATGTTTGGCCCTTAGTTTGTTAGGCTGTTCCTCCTTTGGGACCCTCCAGTACAGCGTCTGTCTTGCCTCATTACACACAGCCAGGGAGGTCAGTTGAGGGAAGTAAAGAGAGCTCCCAGGCCTGCAAAATTCCATGTCGCATTATGACAGGATAAACAATAACTGACCTCGCAACCATCCTTTTTGTTCTGTTTGATGCTGGAGAGATCAAAAGCTATTCCATCAAGAAAATCTACCGCCCAAGTATATGAGTGAAACAAGGCTCAGAGAAAATGGTCTACTCATGTTGGGGCAGATCAAAGTTCAGCTGGTTATGGGGTACACCATGGAAAGGTCAAGTGAGAAATGTTTTGCAAAAAAAATCTTGGGCCTGACTTGAAAAGGGGTTGCAAAAGGTACAGGACTTTTTATACACCCCAATGACTGTTTCCAGTTGAGAGTGCCTTTTAGACAGGTTTCTTGTCACTCTAAAGCTCCAAAGTCATAACAGTGGCAGGTTTCCTTCCCTTTCCTCCCGTTGCGTTAACACAGCATTGATGCTGTGTTAGCAGTGTTGATTGCCCCTTGCTTGGCTACAAGATTCACCAAGGTGCTCTACAGACAGGTGAACAAAACTGGAACTTAAAGATAATGTTCCAGAAGTAAGGATAATTCAGTCAAATCACATTAAAAATTGTGAGAAAAAAAAAGAAGAAAATTTTAAGTCAAGCCCAGGAACCTAACTTTACTCAGAAGTTGTGTTGTTTACTGCCATTTGCCAAGACAGTGAGGGTAGTTAAAAAAAAAAAAAAAAAATTAATTACATTTTACATTTCTGCATTAAGCAGCCTTTAAAGCATATTTCTATTATATGACACATAAGATATGACAATGCCAATAATTCTGGCAACAATTGATCACATATGTACATATGCGCTAATAGATGTACTTACCGAAACCTGCAGTGTGTTTGTCTCCCCCATGTGGCAGTCAGGGTAACTGCATAAACACTGTTGACACGCTAATAATGCCAAAGATTCAACTGTATTTCTACTTGTTGTGACTGACATAATCATCGTGCTTCACTCTGCAGCTCTGATCATATTAAAGCTGGTTGTAGGAAAACGCATTATTACTAGTGCACCAGTTCTGAAAAGTTATCAGATGTCAGATTTTAAAAATCATTGTATAATGTCAAGTGCAGTGAAATTACCTGATGGTGATAGACACTGTGCGAACTCATTTGGCAATTTAAAGGAGGAAATCAGCAGAAGCTGTTATTTTTAAATGCTTGTGTCTACATGAATAATTGTCCCAGGACATGTCATCAGTAAGGAAATGTTTGGCAAATTGTGATGGTGTGGCCAATTACTTTACGAAATCATGATCTCACTTCAAGTGTCACACTGACAAGGATCAGAGTTTGAGTTGGGAGTTGATCTGGGGACTTATAGCCTAAAGCTGCAATTCTAAGTGGTGTTTTCCATTTATTATTTTGAGCTATTTCTGTGTCATTCTCGTGGTTCTGAACCACAGTTAAAAAACCTGTCTCTAGGAGAATTAATTAGCTGGCTAGGTAATGTAGTTTTACTGGATGGTGAGAGAGATGGAGAAGCTCACCCTCTTCGTTGCAATATATAATATACTTGATAGAAAGATCTAAATAGAATTTGAAGCTGGACCTCTATGAATTTCTGGATAATATGTTGTGGTGCTAAAGACAATTAATTCTAAAATGTAGACAGAAAACTGCAGGACTGGGTGTGGTTTTAAAAAAATTCCTACTCAGTGGTTGACTGTTTTGACCAACAGAGTTAAAATCGTAGCAGTGGCACACATTCTCCTATTCTATACAAGCACAGAGTTAAATAAAATATTAGCACAGAGTTAAATAAAATATTAGGGAAAGCAAGTCCACATCTTGGCCTTGCGTGAAATTTGATTTTAGTGAGCTTTGATGACTAAAGCTGAAGCATCAACATTGAGCAAAGAACTATATTTGGCTAAACCCTCAAACAGGCGACAAATTCACAATAGTCATTCACACGCAATTAGCTATGCAACAGTTACCTCAAACAGAAGTCAAGACCTCAGATCTCGACCATCTGAATCCACATTTTCTGCCAAGTGTCACTTAAGTTAACCCTAATCTCTCAAATCTTGGAACCAACCTTCTATATGATTCACATGTTTCTACATAAACTGTCCAACACACACATGTGCATGCACACATACGCACACGCACACGCACACACATACATATATAAACAAGTCTACCTTAAAGTTCTTTCTTGTCATTACAAAACCTGTAAAAACCTTTTGGATCTGTTAAAACTTTCCTTTAACTCAGAAAACAGCTTCAGTTTATTAGGTATGGGTAACTCCAGCTCTGATGTGGCTTTAGTTTATCTTGAAAGAGAACTTCCTGTTTGCATAAATTCTGTCCTTTAAATCTTTAACCTTCTCTGTCTGGAACTAGGCTGTGAGTACAGAGGCCAGGCTAATATTATTGTGCATTTTAGACAAGAGCAACATGTGATTCATCTGGTCATGGAAAGAACATTTAAACTCATATAGGCCATCACCAGCGCCAGCTTACTACAGAGTGCATGTGCGATGGAGTAAAATGTGCCTCTGCAGGTTCTGGCTGTGAATCTAGGACTGTAGTGCCCCGAGGGCCTGTGAGCCTGTGGCTGGGCATCATGCCATGCCGGCCGGGCGCCGGGCCTGGACAGCTGGAGACCTGCCCAACATCAAGAGGGTGAACCACAACCAGCAGCAGCTCAATCTCTCTCACACATCAAAGGGGCCTGACAGGAAACGCAAATCAACAGTTGCAGTGTAAATTAGAGTCAAGCATGGGAGCGTTTCACAAACAGCCACACCAAATGTCGTGAGGGTACAGAATCTAAAGGGTCATTCGTTTTTTCTTTATCCCCCTGTTAACCAGCATAAGTTACAGGCTTACATGTATGAAAAAGTTACTTTCATCCTTTTCCTCATAATACAAAATGTGCGTCAAGCTCTGTATAAATAAGGCACATAAAGAGGATTTCTTAAGGGAAGCTATAATTCCAAGTGTTTTTTTCTCTTAAAAAAACATCAAGACAAACTGTGTTTTCCGGCACCTGTTAGAACCACGTGGAAGACACTGGCTGGGCCATTTTGTCTGCGAACTTTCCATTTTAAGTAGACTGACTGTAAATTGTCACAGTGTCCCTCAAAGAGGTCCACTCAGGTGTTTTTTATGCCTTTGCTCTGTGACAGAGAAGGAGCATCAATAATAACAACAAAAAAGAAATGAAACACACAAACAAAAAAATGAATGGCCTTTAAATTTATAAATTCATGAAATTGCTGTCAATGATATCAAATATATACAAAGTGGGGATTTTTTCTTATTCATGCATATGTGCCACACAGTATGTATAATTAGCTTGGTCTTTAAAATACACATGTATTTTGATATTAATCAAAGTAGCCTATTTTTTTTAGAACTAAATTCACACAACCACTAAGATCACAGCAAAGGAAGGGGTTTTTTTCTTCAAGTAGGGTTGTAATTTTGTTCTAACCAGTAAGTAGTACCTTCCGTTGGAAAAGTGACTAACAAAAATGCATTATTGACTAAAGAAGTAATGACATTGTTCACCTTAGGTACAGAAATGCCCACACATGGTCTTTTTTTTTGGGCTGCTGAGTTGGGGAGTCTTTTTGGTGCCATCTGGTTCACTTTACAAAGGAGACTTTTGAAAAGTGACTTGCAAATTTTTTCTTAATGATTTCTGATGTCTAAAGTTTTGTACCATGTGTAGAAAAGAAACACAAAGAACAATGGCAGCTGAGAAAAAAAGAGCTGGTGGTTTTTGAACACCCGTTTGCACATCACTGTGAGGGACAATGACGCCAGAAGCACAGTCATGCTCCACTCAAAGCAAACGTGAGGGAAAACTGCAATCTGTCATTATACCAAACCAGTGCTATAATTAGCTGGAACTATCTTGTAAAAACTGTGAGGATTCATACATCAAGGTCTGACCTCAGGAGGATAATTTTGTGAAGTATGGGTCCTTACTTAACATTGTACAGGTCTTTTTTATTTTTTTTATTTTTATGGGTTGGGGTGGGGGTCCCAAGTACAAAGAAAGATAACTGATTTTAAAATACCCCTACACAATTTCAACAAGAGTTTAATACACCAGGTAAATTACCCTTCAATTTCAATAAAGTGAAGAATGTTAATTTTGGCTGAATCTTGCTGACTCATAGAAGAACAATTAAGACAGCAAAGAAAGCAAAATGTGTAAAAATCCCTGAGCAAGTCAGGCCAAGTTCATTTTAATCATAGGGGGGGTTGTGGCAAAGTAGCGATGAATGATGCTTCCATCTCAAGGTGCAATCTCCATAAACAATACCTTGCTATCAGGCCACCAGAAGCATGTTTGGAGTCATCCTTATACAGGACTCTGTGCAGACAATACCAAAAAGAATTTTATATTTCTGCTTCTGGAAGTTTCTGTTTTGTTGTTTTTGATGACCCAGCATCAGTTACTTCATGTTTATCATCAACCTCTCTGAACAAATCATATAATATATTCTTATCTTATTCATTTGACATTGTGTTTATGTTTATTTTAATCAGTTTTATAATTTAGATTTTTTTATTATAGAATAATCATCTTTCTTTGACTTTTGTATATCCCCTCAGTCTTATTTTTAGCTGTGTGAGTCAGCGCACTTCTGTAGAAAGGCTTTCAAGTTCCCAGTAAAAAATACCCACACAAACACATCTTTATCCAGACCACATGTAGGCCCATCAGAGTCACATTCACCACATGTCTTTGTGTAATGTATCATACTGCTGCAGACTATGGTTTCTTTAGGACATGTGATGAAGTGCAGAGATAGCTCTCACATACTGCATGTGAAAGCCTTACAGATGATATAACACTTAATTGAATTTGGTGTTTTGCAAAGGCAGAGATAAATGGCTTTGATTGATATGCTTTTACAGTATTTAAGCAGTTATTTAAAATATTTTAAATGGCCCTTACGTTCCATCTTTAGCTATATATGGCCAAACTCAACAGATATTGGGAAAAAAAAACATCAACATTGCCCAAATTAAATTTAGCCTTGATCCCAATCTGAGTCCTTTTACATTTTAATTTTTTATAATGTCAATAAAGAGCCAGTATTCCTATTTATCTTTATGTTATCTATCTTTGCCTTTATTTACTCAAAGGTTAGCACCAAATTCCATTTGGCAACAACACAAGTTATCATTTTAAGGACAAAGTTAAAATCTCTGAAGGTGACTTTTGGACTTATTTAAGTAATATCACTTACATGAATTGCTTTTATTCTGAAATTTTATTGCCTGCATAAGTAATGGTGTGATCGAGCCCAGCTGGACTTGTCAAAATTGGACAATGGAAATACAACAATGAGAGGCCTTGTTCTGGATCTACTATAGGCCTATGCTTTGAGGTAGTAAAGATCATTCACTTGTCCTTATCTTGCTCTTTGGCCTGAATCCTCCTGACAGTCCTTTTTTTTATGTTGCAATGATCCAGTTCAACATGGCAACTACATCACAAAATCATTGTGTCCTTCACAACACCACAACACTGAGGCGGGCTGTTTGAGGCTAATAACACTGACTGCAAGGATTGTCCTCTCAGAATATATGCACATTAAATAAGGTCTTTGGTGTTACCAGCTTTCACCGCCTCAAAATGTTACTTCACAGTTAAGTCTTAAATAATGTCTTCTCTCTTTTATTGTCTTCTGGAAACAGTGTGAAGTGTTAAGTTCTAAGTTCACTCATCAAGCTGATCTCTTTGTGAAACCTGTTACGGCCCTGAGCCGTAAGGCCCTAGACCTCCCCTTCTGCTCGGCAGACACCAAACTAGTTATACTCTGTGCAACTGTTTGTGAAATTAGTAAGTGTATCAGAATTGGGCCAAGGGTGAGTTTTAAAATATTGATTTAGGTTAACTTCACACACTATAGGTTTTGGTCTTTGTTAGTTTTCACTGGGTTTTAGAAGTGTCGGTCACTTGCATTTTTGTTTATGTTTCATGCAGTGTAGATAGTTAGGATTTTGGTTTAGAGAGAGATATTAAAGTTATTGCCAGTTAGTTATTAGTCAGCTAGTCAGCTCCCTTTTATTTCAAGGAGTCCTCTTTTTGTTATATTTGTTTATTGATTTTGACCGCACTTAGCGGGCCCTTTCTGTTTGCACTTAATATCCACGTGTCTATTATAATAAATACGCCGCTTTATTCACAATCCCCTCCATCGATTGTGTCTTGTGTGTTACTTCCCTTTCCCCTTCTCGAGCTGGGTTTGTAACAAACCCTAAAGTTCTTACATCACTCACTGTGGTATAACAAAAAAGGCTTTTTTATCAAATGTAGTTAACTATAATGTTACTGTTGGCTGTGGACTGATATTAACAACTAATCCAACTATCCACCATCCAACCATATTTTTCTCACAAATTAGTGTAATCTTGACTATGATACAACAGTGAAATCCACAGGGTAAACTTGATGTGACCCCACTTACTTTTTCATTAGAAGTCAACTGTTTATTGTATATATATAAATGTTTGTCTGAACATGTTTAAACTGTTACTGTTGCATGCAAAACAAAATTGATCTTATCTAAGAGCAAATATGAACTTCAAAGCACAGGCAGAGCTTGGACGTCATTTTGTAAGTCAGACATAACAGTGTATATTCCCACCACGATATGTAACGTCTTAGCACATGTAGAAAAAAATGTAAGGGTCTCTGTAAGGGACAAAGACAGTCAATTATCAGACAGATAACTCTATACATTAAAAGAAGTTATCACTGATCCTTCCAGAGGAGAAAAGATATTTAAATCTTGCTTGTGGACTTGTGGTGTTTACATAGAGCCAGTCCCCAGAAACATAAGACAGAGACAGAGGGGATGAATCCAGCACCAATATGCCTCATCACTTGTCAAGCAGATGGATTTTAGGCAATTCAATCTGCAGCTCAGCTCATTTGCAGTTACCGTGGGGTGTACTATTAAAGCACAGCATTGCACAATGGACCTCATTCACCAATATCTTCTTAAGTAAGAAAGTTCTTAAGAAAACTCTATGTCAGATTCAAGAATGTGTTTTTGAACCACAGACTTGTGCACAACTGTGTTATTAGTTTGATGAATGCCAATCTCCTCGTAAACTGAAAGCGTGTGCCAGTTTTCCTTTATTAGCAAAGGTAAATGCCCAAAAATGATGTATATGTTGACCAATGGGTGAAACACTACGCCATAGATATCTATGGTTGGACTGTTATTAATCCCATTCATCAACTATATGTTCAGCTTCACTGGGACGGTGTTTCGAAAAGAAATGTATTTTTTAGTCATTTTAATGTAGGTTTTTAATTGTAGTTCTTCAAATTAGCTTTTGATCTCTGAGGTTAAATTATTTTGTCTGACGTTTCTTAACTCAAGAACTAACTTTCAATCTGAAGTTTAATTTATAAGGGGAATGACGCAAGTTGTCTATCACTTAGTTGACTAACAATTAAACGATGGGAAAATGTTTAAATCAAGAATAAATCATTTATCAAAAGAATGTGCATTAATTTTTAAGGAAAAATACCAAACTTTAACAGCTGCTGGCTATTAAAGAAAAGCAACAGCTCCTCAAAAAATGGGAGAATTAATTGTATGTTTATAGATTTGTTGTGTTGGTAGGCCAAAACAAGACATCATGACATAACCCTGGGCTCCAGAGTTTATTTGTGAATGGTCTGTTTTCCCTTTTTTCTGACATTTTATAAAGCAAACAATCAATTGATTTATCCATCAGTTCATTGTTAGACTGTTAAAAGCAATTGCAAGCTCCAAGAGCAGCTGCTAGGTGGACCTTAAGATGAGATTATTTTTGTAACTAAGTTTTCAATGCAGTGAGCATCCCAAATGAAATTCCATTCAACTCTTTTACATTCAAGAAGAGGCAGAAACCTAAAGACTAACACAATATCTCAAAAAGGGGACAAATAAAATGTGTGTATTTTCTCAACAGACTTGTTAAAAAGACCTTATGTTCATTTTACTCATTGAAAAAACTATACTACCAATAAAAGACAGTGTATGCAAAAAAACCGTGATACAAAGCAAGTAGAGGGTCCCAAAATACCCCTAGGTATACTTCTTGCATATAACGATCATTCATCTCTCCATGAACATATCTCATCAAGACATAATGAGATCTGTGTATTTATGTTCCTTCTATTTCAAAACCACTGTTGAGGGTACATTTAAAATGCAAACAAAGACATCAAATTAACTCAGCTTGCCACTTTCCATTCTAATTTAGGGGAAGGTTTGTGGCATGGATGACTTCATCATCTAACTTAAATCTTTATGAACCTGTGAAAACATGGATACAGTTGCTGTGGCAACATGTGAATGCCGCATGTATATGTTCCCTACTTGACACAGTCATTTAAGACAACCTTGTGTTCAATGTATATTATTCAAAATACTTAAACTGTAACAAAACTAGAGTAACAATGATTTCAATAATACACTCTAAGGTAAACAACACTGCAGACTGTTGGTTGATAAGTTGTCGCCAGAAAAGTAGGGTGCCTATAAGAGGGATCTGTGAAAAAGGGATTTTATTGAGTAGCAGGAAAATCAAACAACAAACCACAGCTTTATGGTTAAATGAGCCTCCACTGCAGAAAGCAGCCAGGCCATCCAACAGCTCAGGATATTTACTCTGTGTGTAGCTAAACAAATTCAACAGTCAATACAGCAGTGGATGCTGAGGTGAATGAGTGGTCGGAGACGTGGTGGATTTGATGAGAGCATTTTGGTATTTTTGAAGCTTAATACCATGTTTGAAACTGCTGACTTTAAAGCCATCTTATTTTGGATTGGCTGGATTACCATAAAAACCAGTGCACTTGTCCCTTTACCAAGACTGTCGCCTAGTTTACAGAGAAAATCAGGCATTACTTTTCTTTAGTCGCTCCACCTTTTCTTGGCAATATTCACTGACTTTAAACTAACAGCTGAATCACACGTGTATACTAAAAATAAAATGCTCTTATATTTTTTATTTCTTGTGAAAAAAAAAGAATTGAATGGTTTAAAAAATACATTTAGAGACTGCAAGTCTTTGTGAAAAAGGTTCAGGGGGAGGCATGGTTAAACACTTGTAATAAACCACCAAGCCTACTTGCCAACTACTAGTTGGTTAGCTCAATTAACACAAAATGTAGCTATTAACATATCAAAATAAAATAGTCTTTATGTGTAAGAGTTTGCATTTACATAACAGACAACTAAAAAACAAATAAAGGTCTAGGCTACAAAGCCAAAGAAAATCAACTTGAGGCTTTAAAAGATGCTTCAAGTTTCTTTAATGATACACCTAAAGCACCAGCAAAGCACAGGAGAGACGGGATCAGAAAAGATAATATTGTCAGTACTGGATACAAACAGGCTCAGTTGTGAACAACATGCTAACGTGCCAACAGATTCCATGTTTTTGTTTTTTCAGCCGAGCTACACCACAGAATATAACGTCAAAACAGGTCAGAGATGCTGTTTTGTGCTTATTGTTGTCTGGGAAGTTTGCTGGAAGTGATGTGGCATTGTAGCCCTGTGAGCTTTGTGTGAGTACTGCACCGTAATCTGTTTAAAAATAGGGTGAAACATTACTTAACATTAACATTACCAAACATTACTTGCTTCACTGCAGCCAATCATATGGTAACTAAGGAGGTAGTTTGGTCTTTTGCACTCTGAGAAATTTGGAATTAAGTTAAAACTAAAGTAATAACCTTGTTTTCATGAAAACTCAACTCATGCCATTCCCTCTGGTGTTCTTTAGCACTATTTTGAATTATGGAAACAAAAGAAGTAACAATCTAGCAAGCTTTAAAGTGACCTTTTCTTTTTAAACAACTGCTGTGCATTGGATCTTTTATGTCAATGAAGAGAGTTGTTCATGAAGATTTCAAGACGTAACTGATAAATATTACTTGACAGGTCTTTATTGGCATGTTTTTGTGCCTTTCCCTGTCAGTGTGGAAAAACCAACTAATTCACCAGTTTTGTGTGGTATTGTTGACATGTCATGAGACAAAACAGTCCTTGGGCCCTATTTTAACAGTCTAGGGTGGATGGCACAAGTGCATTAAGGGTGTGTCCAGCTTCATTTAGCAAGTTTAAAGGCAGATAATTTGGGTGCAAAGTAATGCACACTGCGCAAAGGGATTGTATTTAGACTCTCAAGTAGTCATAGGTGTGTTTTGGGCGTAACATCAATTAAACCAATCAGAGTGCTGTTTGCCATTCCCTTTAAAAGCCAGGTGCCACACGGCCTGGCACGTTGCAATTTTAGTGGCGGAATTATTTAATTATTATTAATTATCGAACGTTAGTGGTAAAAGTGATTTTCATCATCTGTGTATGCTCAAAATGCAGAGTGTTCACGCATTGTGGACTTCAATGTTGGGGCAACCTACTATCTGAATAATGTGCCCTTTTCAACAGCAGGAAAAACACAGAGCCATGACTTTAGACCAGCCTTTTGTTGGTCTATGGCTCAGACACCTTCTGCTGTCTCAAGATAGCACTGCGCCTCCAGTTTGCCAGACTACACCTCATTTTAAGACCAACACGCCCGTGGGTGCACAGAGCGGCACAAGTACACTTGCTATTTACACAGCGTGGGCGCTGGGCATGAAAATGACAACTGTGTTGGTCTGAAACTAGCAATGACACTTGTGCCCTGCCATGCGCAACTTTGCACCATAAGAAAGACAGGGCCCCTTGTGTCTTTTCTTTGCTGACCTTTTCTCTCCATGTCCTTATACATGCATAACCTGTCAGTTTTTTGTGTCAAGTTGTTTGTTTTAAATAAAATTCTATTAAAATAGTCTTTATATAATTAAAACTTAAATTAGAATGACACATCATGACAGATTATGACAGAATTTTCATGGTAAGTCTAATTAAACCTCTGATCACACCCCTGAGGATTTATAGATTATCAAGAGCAAAGTTGATTCTTCTTTTCAAGAGTTATATTGGAGGTCTTGGAGAGAGATCGGGGAGGGAGTTTATGGAGCCAGCAGGAAAGATAAATTGTTTTCTCCGCCTAAATATGTGGCTGCTTAGAAATGGTATAAACACTGTTACCTTTTAGACATGGTTAGAAGACACTTAAAACAAGCAAGTTCATTTCAAGCTTAATGAGGTCTTATTCCTCAGCCTTTCTCTTAGTTCTTCAGCTTGTAAAGTGTCTGCTGGTTTGCATTTTAGAGAGAGGGAAATTTTAGGCACCATACCCTGCAAATAACATTTTGGTGTTAACAGCCATGAAACTATCCAGCGGTAACTTCTGGAAACATGAGGCCCTCCATTTTGGAAGGGCAGTAACCTTCAGACTATTTACATGTCTCAGTAAAGCTGAAAGGCTGCAGCTGCGGTGCCTCAGCTTTGTATTATTCTTTCACAGCCTCACTGAGTTCATTCTGAAGTATCACAAACAATACATGCTTTGTTTTGTTTTTTTCTTTTTCTATTTTTGAACAGTTTAAATGACTGCAGCCAAAAACTACAGAGGGAGTACGGAACTACTTGAAAATGCTTATATAATAGATCCATTTAGATACTAACCTAAATCCAGATGTTGCCTTTTCTGTGATGCAGGACTATTAGTATAAGGACAAACACTATTCAGCAAATTCTACACTAAGCATGTTTACTCTGGGGGTACATATTAGGCCTTATTTAAGCTACCCTAATGGATTTAATAGTCCTTACTACATCCAAATCCATGTCCATTTGTACTATCTAATCATCAGCTGTGGTAAAAATTACACCAGAGATTTTTATACTGCTGTTGAGATAAATGCTATTCGTGACTTATGCATTTCCACTGACGGATGCTAAGTTTCTTTGGATTGGAGGGGATAAAAGAGCCAAGGGCCTCTGAACTTCCTTATGCATTCTTCCCATCATACTAAGAATGGTTCTCAGGGATCCTCCCCAGCCCAACACCTAAAAATAAAATCTAAACCGACAAAAACAACAACAGACCTGAGGTAGGAGAGCTGCCTGGCAAAAAATACACACAGATTCCAGTATATTTAAGACACAGGCCACCAGGGCTGATAAGCACTGGTTTCACAATACAGACCTATTCAAGCACATATTTGTACACCAGGACATGAGTTCACTCGTAGTATGTTCATTAAGTTGAAGGCCTCAGGAGAGACTATTTATGGCTTCTGCAGTTAAGTGTTAGTTTAGCGTTAAGTGTTTATTGCTGGTTAAGTCCTATCTGAAAAAAAAAAAATCCAATACTGCCGCAATACCTGTCAGTCTAAAATCACAAATTTCTCTTCAAGGGTTTTAGAATCTGGACAATAAATGACAACCTTTACTCTTAGATTCATGATTTACTTAAAAAATATTTTCAAATGATAGATTACATTGATGCTTTTTTTGTAAGGAAAGCAGCTTGTCAGCAGTAAAAATAAAAAATCTATCCAGGTACCTTTCAACAGCACTTATAACTCAATACATTATGATGACTGTTTTGCTGTTAGGGTCATCTGGTCATATTCTCAATATCAGCAATATTACAAATAAAAGCAATAAAAAAAGTAACAAAAAGATTAAAAATCAGCTGGATTCTGTGCCCAGCATAACCAGCACAAAAATAAAGTTTTGGGTCTGTGTCAAGCAACAGCGTGAGAACATCAACATGCTCACTGACCTGCTGTAAATTCCAAAGACAATAGCCTGTTTCATTCACACAAGAGATAACTTTTGCATTACACAAACTTAGGACTAAGGAGCTTGCAGTGCAAAATCCAGACATTTGTGTTCACATGTAGAGCCCAACCACTAGATGCCTGCAAAATTTAGCAAAAAGTTAGCAGTGCATGTCATCATTGGGTCTGAAAGTGTTTCATCTGAACAATATCAAAGCCCATTTTAGCCTATCACATCATATTTCCCTGCTTCTGCTACCTATTCACTCCCCAGCTGATTAAAGGGGTGAACCATCAGCTGGGGAGTGAGTGTAGGCATACAAAACTACAATATTACTCCTGGACTATTTTGAGTGCACAGGCTAGCAGATGTTGAGAGATGCTGCAACCAAGCAGAACCACATTAACTTGAAGCAACATGCATCTGCAGTGCCCTCATGCATCAGCAAGTGAATTGAAAATGTTGTGATCACAAAGTCAAAAAAATCATCACCAACAAGAATGCCTGAATAAATGGAGAGGTGAGGACTTGAGCCAAGAAAGCTGCTTTTGATAAAGTGACAAGGAGGCATAAAACACTGACAGAGCAAGACTGAGAGGTGGCATTAAGAAGGCAAAAGGGAGGCCTCTATAGAAGTTTGGGAGAGACATAAGTATTAACATTACCAAAGACAACAACAACCCAATAACATTCATGGTCATGTACTGAAACATGTGCCAATCAGCTACAGGATGAAATTGCAGACTTTTTTTATATATCAATGTCAATGCAGAGATTTCCAACCTGCTTTAAGAGGGCCATCATTGTACCTGGACCTAAAAAGTATTGAGTCTGTGTGTTGTCTGAACAGCTAACACCCTGTGGCACTCACCCCAAACCTAATGAAGTGCTTAAGAAACTGGTTCTCCAGCACATCAAGAACAACATCCCAGCCAGCCTGGACCCTCACTAATTTACAATAAGAAATAACAGATCCACAAGGGATGCCATCTCAACTGCCCTAAACTCAACCTTTACATACCTTGAAGGCAACAACACCTACATCAGAATGATGTTTGCTGATTTCAGCTCTGTATATAACACAATCTCTTCTTTGAAACTGATTTGAAAACTCAGCACCTTGGGCTTGACTGCCACAGGCCAAAGATGGATGCTGGACTTCCTCAAAAACAGCCCAGATTGATGGTCAAACCTCCCCTCTAGTTAAGTCAATTTAAGTCAGTTTTATTCATATAGCTCCAAATCACAGCATAAGTTATCTCAAAACACTCTGCATATAGAGTTGACCTTGGCTGAACTCTACAATTTGATTTATTGTACCCAACAACTGAAAATGATTCAGGTCAAAGCAATTCTCACACTGAAGGTCCCAAAGATATTGTTCTGAGCCCCTCTGTACACCCATGACTGCAAGCCTGATGCTAACAGAACTCCACTGTAAAGTGTGCGGATAACACTACCATCATCTGCCAGATTTCTAATAAACAATTAGAGTTTACATAAGAACAAAATCAACAATCTTGTAGAAGGGTGCAGAGAGAAAAACCTGCTGATGTCAGCAAAAGCTATAAGGAAGTTATGCAATGGCGTGTCGGTACCAACAGCAAACAGTCCAAAACATCATAAAATAAGTCAGAGGTAGTCTACACAATTAACAGCTTTCAGCACATCATTGGGCCTGTACCTTGATAAATGTATGTGCTTAAAATGTCCAAAGCTAACAGTGTCACTGGTCTATTATCAAGAATAAATGGATCTCATTGAGGCCAAAACCATACAGGACACAGCAATGGGATGAATACCAGTTGAATGTGAGAAGATAGCTTATGTGAGACAAAGTATCACTACATTCAGAAAAGCCATGATCCTGTGGTGCTCATAGGATAATTAAGTTGATTTATGGTCATTTCAAGTTGACTGAATAGAGATCCATGCTGAGGCAGCGCATTTCTTTATAAGAGTGAACAGACGGTTTGACTGGAACTACTTAGAAGATGTCCTTAAACAGGAAGTCATGGACAAAATGCAGCAAATTAGAATCAGGTATTTCTCCCAACCATTGCAATTTTATGTTGTCCTGAATTTGTTCGCTGTTGTTGTAATGACTATAACTTAGTACAAGCTTCAAGATTTCAGTTGTAAAGCATGTAGACAAACAGTGCCTTGAGCAAAATACACTTAAACACAGCAGCCTAAACATGTCTATATAAATTAAATTGATTTTAAGTATAAATTTGTGGTACAAGGCTGATTATCCATTTGCAATCATTTGAATTCCAATAAAGGTGTTAAGATAGCAAACTTCTTCTTAACTCCGAAACATGCTGAAAACATGTTCCGGAGTTCAGCCAAGTTCAATCATGGAAGGATGTAAAAAGAATGTAAAAGGAATACAACAAACAACAACAAAAGCACTACATAAACTGTTCTTCCACTGATGAGTCACTGTGGTGTGGCTCTACCTCTGAAAAACAAACTGACTCCATTTTTTGTTCGCCTGCCGTGTCTAAATTTCCATAGTCAATAAAACATGTTCATGACTCTTAAATATGTCTGCCTTTAGTGTCTGGAAAAGCTGTCTGCATTGCTCTTTCCATTTTTTTCTCCCTGCACCATAATTATTTTGAGCTCTGCATAATTTGGTAATCACCGGTGATGCTTTCAGAAAACATAAAGATAATAGCATCGATGATAGCATATCTGTGTTAGATGGTGGGTTTGGCCTCCAATACAATTTCTCATCACTAGCACCAACTACACAGTATGTCAGTCAATCAGCAGGTCTGAGTCCTCTACTAACTAGAGACACCTGAGGACCGAGGCAAGGAGTGAAAAGAGAGAGTCATACAACAACAACAACTACGAATGTCTGAGGCAAAAGTGCAACGGCTTAACCACAGCAACAAGGAAACTAAAATTCTCTTATTGAGCTTTAGTGGGGTATGAAATACAGCATGTTGTGTAGAAGATATAGTGGCAGATGTTACATGCTGTGTGGTATTATGGATATATTGGTTTGTGGTGAGTGTGGGATCTCAAACATAAATCATGCAGAGTACACATTGCAACATTGACTTGTTCCTGATCCTGGAGCAGGCCCACAGGACGCAGCGGTCGGCAACCCTTCAGTTTGCAAGCATGCCTGTTCTCTAGTAAAACTGCAAGAATATTACAGAAGACATGTGCCAATCATCTCAGAGTACACAAGCAAAAGTACATGTTACAGAGCTCCAAAAGTGCCAAATGTGGGAAACGGTCTGTTTCATTGGTCTTGGCACACATTAAATCATTTATCTGCTCTACTTTTTCCACATGCAACATTTACTTTTCCTAACCAAACTTTTAATATACATATTGTTTTTATGAAAGCATGTCAATGCCTGTCAAGTACAATGGCTGATTTGGGTTGTTTTATGTGGGTGTGTGTGGATGTGGATGTGTGTGCGTGCGTGCGTGCGTGTGTGTGCGCGCGTGCGTGCGTGTGTTTGTGCATGTGTGTGTGCGTGTGTTTGCGTGTGTTTCCGTGTGCGTGCGTGTGTGCGTGTGTGTGTGTGTGTGTGTGTGCCTGTGTGTGTGTGCTTGTGTGTGTGCGTGTGTGTTTGTGTGTGTGTGAAAGCAAGAGAGTGAGAGAAAGACAGAAAGACATCATTAGGTGGACTGTGTGAGATCTGTGTTCATTGTGAACCAGTCTTTTTTTAGCTAAGATAAGATAAAACTCATTTTCATTTCCATTCTGTTGTCGTGTCTGTACCAGTAACTAGAGCCTCTTAGTCTGCAGAGCTAACACCAACAATGTTAGCTACCCAAGCCATATTAGAAGTGTAGGACACCATGATTGTGTCAGAAATCTATGCCTTGTCCGTTCATTAAGTGCTCCTTTTGTTATGGACACCAAATTGTTTTATCCATAGTGAGCAGTAAATTGAGATCTCTGACACTGACCATGTTATTTGTGTTCATTATGAAAAACTTTTTGGACACATTTCCACAAATATGAATGCTCAAATAGTGGATAGTAATAGGGGTACCCTATACAGTAAGTAGGGAATTATTTGGGATCTGGGTATCTTATCTTAATAACATTATGTTCATTCAATGAATCAGCCTTAATTTGCACAGTACTTGTCATACTTATCATACCAACACAAAGTGCTTTGTACGATAAAACAAATGCATGTCTGTTTTCATCATCAAAGACCACAATGGAGAGAAGTCTTAAGCCTAATTTACACCCGAGATTTACAATAAGACATGATAAGAGGTGCAACTATTTGCAATTTACCTTTCTGCAACATTCTGACAACCTGCCAGTTTACACCAATGCAACAAGATGAAACTGTGCATTATCTTTATAGTAACACTCTGCACTGCTCTTCTAAATGCCGGCTTTTAGGGGTTTTAAATATATAGCTGAATATAAATAGTTGCATCTCAAAATATGATCAAACAAATAGCAACAACGGGCTTGCCACTGTTTTATTTTCAGTATTGATAAAATAGCAAAACATACAAAAGATCATGGCATAGAAAACCTGTGAAGTTGTCTGTTTAGCAGTACATTTACATTTTATGGCTTGTGTGTCATGCAGACATGAATGTGTCTTTAAGAAAATTTTAAAGGTGATGTGACATGTGGTTGATGGTCAACTGGTGATAAAAGCTCAATCCTCATGTGATACAAAGTTTTCGGATGTTTTTGCAGCTGCTTTATTGTACACAAAGCAGTGCAGAAGAGATAGTGCTGCAGGCTGTAAGTAATAACCTACAGGACAACAAAATTTAATATGGAGAGGGCACTACAACGGCTAGAGCCAACCCTGCTGATAGCATTGTTAGCAGCCTGACAAGAGATGTTCTGTGGTACACTGGAATTTTATATCTGATAGCAGCACACACATTTTTATTTATTTATTCATTGGTGATTACCTGATGTTTTCACATCACAGATGACAAAGAAAAGCAATCAAAAAACCAAACCTAACTGGCTTGACAAAATTGCAGGTACAGCAGATCATTATCATGACATAAAAATAGTGGTTTCATTGTTTCATTGTCCATCATCGACATGAGTTAATACAAGTCGACCAGAGTTAAATATTTTTGACAGGGGCCACCTGAGTTTACTAACTGATGAGAAGTTTGTAGCCATAATTATTGAAATTAAATTTGTGCTGCAAGGATTGGTCTTGTTGTAGCATGATGCAAGATTGACACTACAAACACAGGATTGGTGGTGGTTTTTTTTAAAACAGAGAGATTTCTTTTGATTTTAAGTTGCTATGATTTCAACTTTTTTTCCCCCATGATGAAGCATTAAAGCATAAAAGCATCAGAAAATAGAGAGCATCTCCAGGACACATCAATAATAAGTTTACTGCCTCTTTTTCAGTCCAAAACTCTGCATGTTTAACCAGCTGACAGTACGTAAATGACCTGACCTACTGACTTTGCTACTAGCTGATGAGATGATGTTGACAGAGGTAACTGCCAAAGGATCCAAAACCAGCCAAGGGTTTCTTACTAAAATATGACTGATTATACTTAAACAACAGAGCAAATTTTAAATAAAAGCCTGCCTCTGATGCATCTCTGCTGAGAGTAAACATATGTGCAGCACATTATAGCAATCAATGACCAAAATGTGCAACTGCGCAGGAGCAATAAATATCTTCTAAAGCTCCTGGGTTAGACAGATTCCAACACCACCCCTGTAACAGCTGCTGATTATGAGCTGGTGTAGGTGGTTTAGTAAAATTGAAAAGTACTGGTCTTTATAGCACTTTCTCAGCTTTGATTAAGATAATTGGCTTTGAAGTAAACATTACCTGCTCCTAAAATAAATCCTAAAATGAGAGCAAAATCTTAACTGGTAGCCAAGAAAATGCAACGTCTCTGGCGTTAATTTCTCTTTGACACAAGGCCAACCTTTCCATAATTTCATAATAACTTAGGCAAGATTTTGTCAAGATGAATAAACAAAACAGAGGAAGACTGAAGATTGAGAGGCATGCAGTAAAGGCTTTTGGTTGCTATTCTAAATAACAGTTAGCCTCAAAAGGGTCAAACTTCCAACCATGGTTTTTGTCCTTGGGTTCCTATAATTGCAGCTAACATTCAGCCAGGAGGTCCAGCTTCAGTCCTTCCATTCATAAAGCTCTAAGTGCCTCTTAGTGGTGTTTTGGGTTTATTAAAACGTTAAATCTGAGCCACCGTCACTTCCCAGCTCAAACACTCTAACTTTAGCTCCTGCTCTCCACTCTTCCCTGCTGGCATAGGCACATCAACCTGTGATTATTTTCTACTTTCTCTCAGGGATCATGGCAGACAAAACACAAGACAGTCTAAAAACAGAAAAATACAAAGTGTAAAGAGTATGGATAAGAAAATAAAAGTTGTACAACCAGAAAGAAACCAGAAATTATGTGGTTCTTAGACCACAAGGTTATCAAGACACTCTCTATACATGCATTTTTCTGTGGGTCTCTTTTATATTATTTCACACAGGAACAATGTTTGTTGTACTGTCAGAATGTATGGCAGTTTCTACTGCAGCTTCTTATACTGCCACTTGTGTTTAAAGGCATGATCAGCTTATCACAGCTAAAATAAAAAATGCTCAAGACACATTTAAGGTGATCTGTAAAATTGTTTACTAATGGAAAAACTGTAATTTGAGGTATTTTTTTATTGTAGTACGCCCTGCTTGAAGGTTGGCATCATAGGGTAACTCAGTATGATGCTATCACAATATGATGCTCGTGATAACATAGGTATTATAGAGCAAGTCTGCAATACTTGATACACTGCATCATCAGCACTTGAGTAAAATGCTTATTTTATGCCCACTGGAAAATGTGCAGTTGCTATTTTACCATAAGGCTTCAAAGTTAAGTCTACAGCAAGACCAAGAAACCCAACTTTGGCAATTGGTAGGGAGCAGGGAGTGATGACCGTGCTGCGGCAGGCCAGAACTCAGGTAACTCAGGTGCTGATGATCATCAAGCGACATGATTTGGAATACTTGCACATGAAAGTTTTTACTTACATCTGCTACGTGCATATCAATGTGCAGCACTTCTTTCATGCACAATTGAAAGGGTCTCTGAATTTTTTAACTGTACTCCAAATGAAACACTGCAATGTCAATGTTGCTGAAGCAGAAAAATTATATCAGTGAAAAGACAAAAACAGAAGGGTTGGGATGTATTTCATAACTGCACTGGGGTGTCAGTTAAATTGTTAATTTTAACTGTTAAAAACAATTTGACAACCGAGATAAAACAATGCAAAAAAAAAAAGTTCGACTACACAATACAGTGCTGCACTGAAATTTTGTCCTACATAACTTCAAATTTCTATTTAAACCAAATTTAAAGTCGCAGTTATGTAACTTGAATTTGTTGCTCAGTAAAGAAGTAGTAGTAAAAAACCCAGAATCATCACCAACTCTAATAATTTTGCTGTTCAGCTCAGAAAAAACAAAGATCATTTTTGAACTTTTGTCAATAGATGACTAGGGTGCAAAACACATCTCTTCAAAATCATACTGACACACAATGTGACACCTGCACATTATTTTAAGAAAATGTGGGAAACGGAGGCCATTCATGTTTGGGGAGAGTCCCTGTTTTCGCCGGATTTAATTAAAGCCACTGAAGGAGCATTAAGTCATGTCTGGAGTGCAGCAGTAACAAGTTAAGATGTTTTAAAAAGCAAAACAATAGTTACAGCAGACCCTTCCCTAAAATATCACCTACCCTGCCATCAGGAGGTGTTTGAAAACACTGAGAAAAACTTTATTTCACTCACTGTCTGCTTTTCCAAACAGTACATCTCTCACCCAATTACAAGTCTATTCACTTTGTCCGTTGACAACTCACAGTACAAGCTTACCAAGAAAACGCATGTGACTATAAGCAGAGCTTTACATAAAACCTTTGCAGTAGCCAGATTTAGATCAGGAGGAATTAATTTCTAACACGCCAAAAAAGAAAAAAAAAGAAAAAGATCTAAATGAATTAAAAAGCAGCCATGCCTCACTGCGGTCACAGCCACTTTCATGGTGAGATGCAGAGGCATATCTGCAGCTCAGAAAGTTGTTAAATGTCGACTCCACCCCCGCACTACCCTGTCATTTAATTCAAAGAGTTTACCAAAGATGTCCATGGCTGACTGAGCACTCATCCGGGCCACTGAGATGTTGGCAGTTTAAATGATATGAGCAGAGGGAAGGGAAGGCTGTTCCAAAACCACAGATCTATTACACAGTGGCTTGGCCATTCAGGACTGTTACACGTATACTCTAGATGTGAGGTTGATGAGGATAACCACGTCCAATTGCTTTTGCTGTGCAGAAATGAAACATTTGATCTCAAATTCATGCATCAGGACTTACTTTCAGATTGCTCTCAAACTTTTTCTCAAACAATTCTTTCATTTCCCACTTTGTTTTGTTCTTTTTCTTATTTATTTTTAAAAAGCATTTTTTTCAGTTTCATACAGCTTTCAGCCAGTTTCTTTTGCTACTGTGATGTGAATTTCTCTCCTGCAGGATACTTGCTGTCTTACTGTATTTTAAAACATGTATGTAATCACACATTTTGATGTGGAGAAACTAAAGCACCTGTAGAAAACTCACTGTTCTACATTTGCACTGGTTACCTGAAAGCCTCACGTTTGATTTTTTAAAGAGATTTATCTCGCTTAATAAAGCATTCTGTTCTTTATCAGGAATTTAGACTGATGTCCAACCAATGAGTAATGGATTTTTTTTGTTGTAGTTATATCAGTTGGTAAGCAAAGATTTTTTTGAAGAAACTTAAACACAGGGTTTCACTGTTGCATAAGTTGCCCACCAGAGAATATCCTTCTCAGAAAAAATCAGTTATGTTATGTGTACAGTAAAAGGGGCAAAATGTATTGTTATTGTTAAGGGACAATCAATTCTGATAATGATCTCTGACTGCCACAAAGTAAAGTATCTGTCCAATACAACAGAGCTACATTCATTTTTACATTATAGATTCATTTTTACACCATATACACATCATGTATTATATATATTACAATGTCTTAATGATAGGATGACATGTATGCAAACATGTACAATGTCCAGTGCAACTGCAGCAATATTGAAAGTGCCTCCACTGCTGCAATTCATTAAGACTCAGCTGCAGACCAGAGGATGAAGCAGATAGCAAGTAAGAAAAAACCTCACTCCTGCCCCCTGGTGTCTTAAAGCTGCATTGTGGAAGCCTGCAGCAAACCACATACCAGTTAGTAAAAATCACACAGACAATATACAGACATAAACCTGCCAGCATCACAGCAGGATTTGTTATATGAAATATAAACATGAGCACAAGTTTAGCTGTGGTGAGTTCAGTAGTGCACCTAATTTAGTAAACACTGCCTGCTTTCTTTCAAACCCAATTCTAAAACTTTCCAGCATCCATTCAAACATTAAAGATGGGTAGTTTCACACTGAACTTAAACTGACAGAAAATAACTGTCTGGTATATGTAGTCAATTACAACCTCAAGAGTTCAGAGTCATCAGACTGGACAAAAATATTGTCAGACACAGTCTTTACTTTTCCAAAAAAACATCCTGTCTCCTGCCACTTAGTCAATAGTATGATTTTTTTTTAGCAATAAACCCTTGTGTTTGCACAGTTACAAATGCAAATCCAGACTAAAAAGGAACACTAAGGCAGGAAGTCTAATAATCTGAAGTCATTTGCCAAAAAGTGCAAATACAGTATTGTTGATGGTGCCGACAAATTAAGAAACTAACTTATTGAATATCAGCAAAGGGATATTTCACAGAATAGAGACAAAGAGAACCAGATGAAGAGACAGGGAGGAGAGGGAGGACCATCACCCTGACGTGAAAGGCTTCCTAAGGATATGGCACTAGTCATTAAAGATGACATCAGAGCAGGGAGGGCCTTCCATCTGAGGTAGATCAACCACGATGCTGGAGCCCTTGTCAGTATAAATACCTTGAGCCCTGCGCCCTTGGGAGCAGCAGCTGCCACTCACGCAGGCAGACTCCTCAACTAAGGATATAACAGCACAGCCTCCTGATCACCCCACTGGTTCTTTGGAGCATAAACCACCTGGTGAGCTGGCCTTTTTTTCTGATTTCAGGTTAAGTCTACAGAGGATTCCTAGCTGCAGTCTGGCTCTCATTGAGCAAAGGACTGCTGGTGGAGCACTGATGGCTGATGAAAGTGTAATGAGCCATGTGCTATGGCTTGGTTTAAAAAGAAAGAAATTGTGTGCCTGTGACTTTCTTCTTTGATGAAAAGAGAGACAGTAAGAGAGATAGAGAGAGAAATGCTTAATTTCGCTGCCTAAGAATTTTGGGGAAAGGCAACACATTTTTGTTTACTTATGCCAAAGAATCATAAGTCAAAGATGTTACAGGTGGTTACTTCTCACAGCAGCTGTCAACTTTAGGAGAATAGAAGTCTGGCAGATTTAGAAAATAAAAGATTATGATATCTTTTTGCTCACTTGAATGTTTAATTAAGTGATGCACCAACCACACTGCACTTCACTTTCGGTGTCAAGGGTCAGTCAGCTGCAGCAACAGAGGTGTAATGCAACTCTTTTATTATCTTACACTTTCTTTTGGTTGTAGACACTCATTAGAGACTAAGACAGCAATAATACTTCTTCTAATAAATGGGTTCTGTCTTTGCAGGTTTGGCTTCACAAGATGGACCTGAGGGTAACAAGCGTTCTCCTCGTCCTCCTAGCACTTGCTCAGGCTACCCCTGAGAGGTACTACCGTGTGCCAAAAATGAGCAAGGCTACCTACCCCATCAAGAGTCATGGTGAGTCACACATTTCTATCTTCACCTAAGTAAATGCTTCACTTTACAACAATTCTGACAGTCTAGTCATTATATAAATACATATTTTTCAAACTCAATCTATGAAATATAGGCAGGAGTACATAACATGACAGCACCTATTTCTCTTTAGTAAAATAATTCTCCATTGTACTGTTCAAAGTTACTACAGGCTACACATTGAAACTGTTTCCATCTCTTCTGTTCAAAAATTACAACAAATTTAGAGAAAAGAAACATCCAAACAGCCCCAGATGATACCTCACCTTAAATACTAAGTGGAATTTGTAGGGATAAATTATAACTTATGTTTCTGTAAAGCAAGGGAGCAGGCACATTTAAAACATGTGTTACTTGTAAAACTAAAACTTATCCATGAAATATGGAGTTTAAACCCACTGCAAAAACTAAGTCATATCTCAATCTTCTAGACTATTTTGTCACTGTGTCCTACTTAAATAAAATTAAGGCTATAACTTCAACCACTGCTTTGAAATTCATGATAATTTGTAAGCCCTGGATATATGGCTGCTTACTGCATCATAAAAAATATGACAAATAAGACATATTTCTTGATTAACTGCAGATTCAAGTTATTATTCTCTTATATAACCTTAAAGATGATTGGAACATACACGTGTAAATAAGGCTGCCAAAATGCTGCCCTTTGTCACTCATGTCATTGTGGTACACAATCCAGCAGGTCCAGCACAATGTCTCATTGGCGTTAAGCAAAAGGCTGCGGTTGAACTGGCTGAACTTTTGTGAATGTGTCTGACTAGATATAACTGTGGGGTTCGGTGTAGCTGTAAAAGAGCATTTTTGCTCTGTATAAATAAAGTTCACAGATGGTAACAGTCTTTTTTGCATGTGTCATAAAAAAAAACCCTAAGCAGTGATCATGATGAAACTGCCAGGAGGATGTAAAACACTATAATTTATGTCCAAACTAAACAACGAATTTAACTATGAATGTGACAGTTGAAAGTTTATACCTCAAGATTTGTTTTGAGTGTGTGCACCTCCAAAAAAGAACAGAAATTCAACAATGAAAGCTCAAATCTGACAAATCCCCAAAACAGATGTTACTCTGTTGCAGTCACACCCTAACACACTGCAACAGGGTATTAAAATAACATCACACAACTTAAATGAAACAAAAAGAAAACAAAACAAAGACTGTGCCAAAACACTTAAACAAGCTCAAACAGAAAATGTAACAAACATAGATCTGCAAATCTGCTGACGTCAATGAGCGTCAATGAGTGAGAAATGAATTACAGAATTAGGACAGCAACAGAACTGAGGATGGATAAGTACTCAGTTGTACGTGGACAGTACTTTGCAGTGTTAACAAGGTTCATCCACTGAGTTTAATATCATCACCTCCATTTTGTAGTGTTTCTAAAAAGTCCAAAACTAGCACAAATATCCATTTTGAGGTTTCAGGCAAGGTTTCAAGTTTCTTGAAAAGGACAGACCTGTAAAAACATTTTAATCAAACACACAAAAAACAAGCTAAAGAGAAGTCAACACTCAGGTATTCGATTTTTAAACAGGCCATACTTTGTTTTTTTGGCAATGATGCATCCAAAATTATGGTGCTTAAAGGAAAGCAGTGTAAGACTACCTCATCAGGGACCTTTTTATGACCAGGTCAAAAATTCGGATAGTTTCATGCCTTATTAATATTAATGCCCTGATAGATGAAAGTTTTTTTTATCATTATTCCAATAAGTTGGTATAGACATACAACATCTTAATCTTCATATACAGATGTTGCACACAGATTACCACATTTGCATCATAAAAATTAGCAAGGCTAACTAGTGAAATACATAACATTATGTTAGCAGCCAAACAATTACAAATAAAACAAAATTATGGCAACTTATTTGGGAGATTAGAGAGCTTCCTGGACTCTGGTCCTGAGGGCTAGTACTAATCTTTTTTTGGACTGTTATTTGTTATTCTCTCTCTGACAAGAGAACAGCACAAATATCAATGAAAGCATTTTTTTTTTTTAAAAGACAGGGACTAAAACTACATCTCCACTTCCCTGTGAAGATTTTATACAGTAGACTGATTCTCATGTTGATTTGGGTGATAAATATAGATTAGTGGGAAAAAAATTTCTAGTTACATAATGAACTGACAATGTACACCAGCTTGTAGTGCATATTTATGCCCTCATTTGACCACGCCCATAAACTCTACGCAATGTGGCAGGAAATGCAACAGGGTGATGTTAATGACTTGCAGACCACTAACTATACATTCACAGTCATTGCCAATGCAGGAAATTAAAGAGTACAGTATGGTGTGGGCAAATGAAACTGAGATTCACAGAAGTTGATGTTTTGGGTCCCATGCCCGTAGACATAAGCTTGGTGACAACATCACCTCAAACCAGTGGTGTTGTGATAACTACCCTAGGAAAAAAAGGAGTGCTGTCCCCAAAACCCACCCTACAATCATAGGGAGTAGTTTTTTAAGTATGTTGTGGAAATACCAAAACTTGGGTTATTTAAGAGCCAAGGAATTGTCTTACCAATTGTATTGAAAACACATTCTTTGACAAAGAGTCAATGACTGTAGAGAAAAAGTGCTTTTAAGTAAAGCAATTTCTTGAAGCATACAGCCAATTTCTGCTTATCATTTCTTTGAGGATGTCTTTTTTAGTTGAATGCTTGTATGTGTAATTTCTAAATCCTTCTTAAATACCATGTGAAATAATGTGCAGAGAAAAAGACTGTCAGTTCACAATGCATACCAGCACACATCTAAGTGAACTAAACTACTCTATCAAAAATGACATTTTTGACATTATTGTGTGTGCATCATATTATCTAAATAATCATATCACTTGTTTTTGTGTTTATGTATTCCCTAGCTGTTGCAGGCAGGGATGGTGCCCAAGGTCCTCCAGGTGCACAAGGACCAATGGGACCACCTGGACCTCCTGGAGAGAGTGGCATAGGATATCCTGGACCACCAGGTCCACCAGGACCTTCCGGACCTTCTGGCTACTCTCAAGCAGGTAAACCAGGTACCCCAGGTGGCCCTGGAAAACCAGGTGCCCCTGGTCTCCCAGGTGAGAGAGGTGTACCTGGTGCAAGTGGACCAATGGGTCCCAGAGGTGCACCTGGTACACCTGGATCACCTGGACCTGCTGGACTTTCTTCTGTTGGAAAATCCGGGCCGGCTGGCATTCCTGGGGCAATGGGACCAAGAGGAGAGCCTGGTTTGAAGGGACATCCTGGCATTCCTGGTCTTCCTGGCGCTAAAGGAGAGAGAGGTGTTGGAATTCCTGGGGCTCAAGGGCCAACAGGTGCAGTAGGACCAATGGGACCACCAGGTATGCCGGGTAAACCAGGAGCTGGTAGACCTGGTGCCTCTGGCTATCCTGGAGAACCTGGCAAGGCTGGCATTCCAGGAAGAGATGGTAGTCCTGGGCCAATGGGTCTGCCAGGGCCAAAGGGTCACACAGGAGCTCCAGGCACAGGAGCACCAGGAAAACCAGGTGAGAATGGTACGCCAGGTACACCTGGACCAATGGGGCCAAAAGGTCCACAAGGTCCTGCTGGTCAGTCAGGAGCTCCAGGCATGCCAGGTGCTGGCAAACCAGGTGTACCAGGTGTACCAGGTAGCAGAGGATCCCCTGGATCTCCAGGAACCACTGGTCAGAAAGGAGAGCCAGGCCCAATTGGTTTTACTGGCCAACCAGGTGCTCCTGGTCCTATTGGCCCAGCTGGTCCGCAAGGTGCAAGAGGATTCCAGGGTGAGGGAGGCCCTGAAGGACCAAAAGGCGACACTGGTATGGTAGGTGCACCAGGACCGAGGGGAGCCAAAGGTGAGCCAGGAGCTCAGGGTTTCTCTGGGAAACCAGGTGCCCCTGGGGTAGCTGGCGCTCCAGGAATGCCAGGTCATAATGGTCCTCAAGGTCAAAAGGGTTCACAAGGCAATCCCGGTGCCCCAGGCCTACCAGGTGCAAATGGCACTCCAGGACCAAAAGGACACACAGGTACCCCGGGAGCAACAGGAAAAGGTGGTGAAGATGGAAGACCAGGACCCATGGGACCAGTTGGCCCCCCTGGTCCAGCAGGCCCCCAAGGATTTAAGGGCAGCCCAGGTCTTCCAGGCCCACCTGGCCCAGCTGGATTCACATCTAAGGGAGTTTCTGGTCCACAGGGTCCACCTGGAGTTCCAGGTCCCAGAGGTAATGATGGGCGCCCAGGTCCTTCCGGTCCCCCTGGTCCTCCTGGCCCACCAGGAGAGATGGTTTACCACCATGAGAAGAGCATGCCAATCAAGTCTCATGAGGTTCTGATGTCTCATGAGATGGTAAAGGCCCCCATGTCCGCCTTCAGTGCTGTGCTAACCACGGCTTACCCTCCAGCCGCAACCCCTATTCAGTTCAACCAGATTCTGTACAATGGGGAGCACCATTATGATGACCAAAGTGGTGTGTTTACCTGCCAGATCCCAGGCCTCTACTACTTCAGCTATCATATACATGTCAATGGTGCTAATGCATTGGTAGCCCTCTATAAAAATGAGGAGCCAGTTGTTTTTACCTATGATGAGTACAACAAAGGCTTCCTTGATCAGATGTCAGGGAGTACTGTTCTTATGTTGAATGCCGGTGACAGAGTGTACGTCCAGGTCCCTGATGAGGAGAGTAATGGTATATTTGCTGCAGATAATGTTCACTGTGCTTTCTCTGGGTTCTTGATTGCCTCAACGTGATTTTACAAATTCAGATTAATCTCACAACCTTGCAAACCATTGAATTACTCAGAGAAATAAAATTGTTTATAAAAAATCTAAATTGAGAGTGTACATTAAATACAAATATGGTTGATATTTTTTAAAGTTTAACTGCCTCATTCAAATCGTTTAATTGATAAAAATATATTTACATTGCTAACCAATTATTTGACTTACTCTCAAGCAGGTAAATGGGGATTAAAATTTTTAAATGTACAACTCTAATTGATCCCTTTACCCAGTTCACCATGTGTGCCTCCAGAATTTTTGAAAAACATAATATAATATTGGAAGATATCTTATGTGGTGCTTTAAACCTCCCTGCAACATTTACAATATGTCTTTTATTTGTGTTTGTTTTACTTAATGTTTTTTGTTTAACAAATTTCCTGTAATATACATACAAAAGACATGTAAAACTATCACATTATTTGTTATTGGAGATCAGCACTGCTCACAAGCACTTTTATCATGAAAAGAACATAGATTTAGGAGTTCAAACTGCATTTTTTTTTCCAAACAACTATGTCTCATTGGATATGTTAAGTTATGTACCACTTACTGACCAAAACACAGAATAAAAGTTCTTTTTTGAAAAATAAAAATATCCTGTTGTTATTGTGTGGTGTTGTCTTCCTTTACAGTGTGGATCCCTAACTAGAAAACATTATGAAAAACTAAAACCAGTGCTGTTTGGACTAAAGGCATACCTTTGAATGCAGATGTGTTGTAGTTGTGGTCAATTGCAGCAACCATGTCTTTCCAAAAGTCGGAATTCACTTCATTTCCTCTCTATCAACAAAAACATTTAAGTTACATTTTAGTTTGAAAGTATTTGAAAATCTCAACCACTGATAGAAAACCATACCATATCAAATATTACCTTATGCAACATGTCCACAACTCTTCCAGAGAGAAGAGCCCCCGGTAGATCAAAGTAGTTGTCATAGAAATAGTATTTTGCTACAAAGACCAAAACAAAAGAAAGTAAATCCGTTAGATTTAGAGAGAGGTAATGTGAAAAATTCTGGATTATTATTATAATTGACAACAGCAAAGCAAAATAAGGATGAATATAAACATTATACCAGATCTTGTGAAGGAGGTATTGAGGCTGTTGAAGTGCCTCCACTCCCTTTTTGGACCATAATGTTTGATGATCTCTTCTGTACTAAGGTCATTGGTTCCATGTGTCGCTCTAATCGAAGAAATAATAAAAATGTATCATTCCACTTAAAAGGTATACAACAAAATTGATAACTCTCACAAAGGAACTTATTAGATGTTTTGGGAAGCATATTGAATACATTTCCTGCAGCAAGAACATACCGCAAGACAGTTCCATCTTCAGCCAGCTTCACAAGGTTTCCATCTTCTAGATCCACCACTAGCCCTTTAAAACTGAACACAAAATTCAGAATTTTTCAAACATTGTACTAACAGGGCCTGTTAAATACTCTTGTTGAGACATTGCACATTATTTTATGTGACATAAAATGTAAAAATTATATTAAAATTTTAGCCAATCCTCTTGACACTGCTGACCTACAGGTAGCTCCAACAAAGGCAAAGAAATAAGCCCTTCTAAAAAACTTTTAAAGAAGCTAAACTTTCCTGAGGATTCCAGCAGTCAGGCTGAGACGGAAGATCCACACTTCCAGACAAATAAAACTTTACAAAGTATAAGTGATACAAAACAGGTATTATAGGTCAGTTGATTTAGGATTAATGTATCAGTTGGTTTAGGATTTATTACGATGATGACTGGGAAAGAAGGTAGAGCAAGCCACTGGCAATTGGATGGCCTGATATACTTTATGCCCATCTTTTTTTATTGAATGGACAAAAGCTCACTTCAGGGATACTTAAAAATTCTTCAGTTCCTAACAGTGCAACATCACAGTGTGTATATGGATTTTACCTGGATTTGGGTAATGGCCTTCAAACAGTTAGCAAAGCAATGGAAGAAGTATGTTTCTTAGTGATTAAGCCCAGGTTGCCACACTGGGATTTAAAAACTGTATTAAATATGTATCAGTGGAGGACAATTATTAATTAGACCTCTTTATGCCATTTTCCCCATAGGCTGAGGAATCTACTGCTGCAAACTCACCAAAAATCCCAGGTAGCAGGGGTTAGGTTCAACAGGTCCTTGTCATAGCCTTTATGCTCCACCAGATACCTGGCAAAGCTCTCATATATTAACTGAAAAATAAAATAATAAAATAATCAAGAGACAACATTACACACTATGAAGAGATAATATCATAGTCATAATGCAGAGGTCAACAAAAACGTGTCAGTGCAAGAATACATGGGTTTCCCCTACAACTAAATACAGTACATGTTAACATTCTCAATGATTTTCTCCTTTTCTATTTGAAGGTCAAAAAAAACATATTATCGCCTTAAATAATCACCCTATTCATCCATCAAGCCAACATAAGCCAAACATTAACATTCATTTGAGGTCATGTTTTTGTACACCTAAATATTATTAGTTCCTATATTGAGTGTTGTATTTAACTCTGTTTCAGTCTTATCCAACTCCTGGGAATAATACTTGGGCTGCCTTACTTTGTCTGCAGATCATTTGATGCTGGGCAGGTAGTGTACAGTGGGTTTATCAGAGGTTTTTCACTGATCACAGCTGTCTGCAATTGCTGGAAACAGCACTGATGAGAATGCATGGGCTGGAAAACCAAAATAATGAGCTAGAAAGGCAAATATGCAGGGATTAAATATAGAGCCAGGAGTTAATTTACTGTGGCTCTGTCATATGTGACACTACATAAAATAATCTAAACCATTGCTGATGTAAAAAAATTTGATTAGCAGGTTAAGCTATTGTGGCGCCAAGTTTAATTGAGTATATCAGTCATTGAAAATTTCAGTCATTGGAAATGCATTTTGTTACTGGCAAGTATGAATCGTCATTATAAGTCTTAAAAGTAAACTGGATTTTAAGAGAAATCGTTTGCTTGAGTGCATCTGTATAGGGACAGATGGTTTTGTTTTGTTTTGTTTTGATTTAAATCAACCAATAAGTCACAGTCATCCTATCAATGGTTGAAAACTGAAAATTTCTTCACTGGGAAACCCTTGGTGGTTCCCCGTTGGTGATTCCTGCAGATACATGATTAGTACCCATACATTTAACATGCACTAGAGACAAGAGACAGCATAAATGAAATCCATCCAAGCTTGATAAAGCCATAATGGTTGGCTACAGTTATTTTTTTGTGATGTCACTTGATTGTCATTTAGTATCACAGAATCAAGCTATATCATGTAAGTCTGAAATGATTGTTGCTCCTTGTAATTGCAGAAGCATTCCGATATAAGAAGATGCTGTTCTTAATAGGCCCCGAAGAGGTTTTAAAGACATGTATGATAATCACCGCCGACGCTCAACCTGTGAGTCACGCAGAGTTGATGCAGCATCAGGAGCATTGTGTCGCCTTACACACATACCTTTATTAAACCACTAAAACCACCGATTAGCATTTTCAAGAGAATGTATTCATACAGGCCAAAAGCAATTGACTAATGTCCTAGGAGCGTATTGACGGCACCGTGCTAGTTTTAATCCAGATGTGTTGCGGATCGAAGCGCCACGGCCACCGTATGATCATGTATTGGAGCTAGCTGCACGCGCTACACACACTCACCCTGGATGTCTCCTTCAGATGGTAGCGACAGAGCGTGTGGTCCAGGTCAAAACCGATAACATCACACTCCGACAGGCTGAAGTATTCGCTCATTTTAGCAGAAGCTGGAGGAATTGCGGGGAAAGCGCTCCAGAGCCGAACGTTACTGTACACACATTAACTTGTGCACGAGCAGCACAACACAAACGTACTGATATGTCAATGTTGGTGTGTGGCGGCGGGGATGGAACTAAGCTCCACAAACACGCTGCAACGTCTTTGCTAACGATACAGCGAAAGAAATGCACGGAACCGGGTTTTCCTATATCCGAATCTATTATTACTGAACCGTCAGCGTCAGTAAGTTACCCATATGGGACCAGAAGTGAGACTCCTGCCTGCCAGAGGAAGGCGGCAGAGAGCCGAGTGCGGGAACGTGCAGTGCTTCCGGGTGTGCGAATAACCGTAACATGTAGTGTATATACGCAAAATACATTTAGAAAGCGCGTGCACATATGCAGGCCTGGAAAAACTGCTACGAGTTCCTGGCGCAGATATTATTTACTGAACTTAGTGTTTTCTTGTATATTCAGTGGAAAAGCTCCGATAAATCAACTGTACACTGCCTCCCCAGCAAATAAAAGCTTACAAAACGTCATGAGATCACAAGAGGGGATTCATAAGGACTTAGGAAAAGAGCCCATGTGCTAAGAGAATCTGACAAAGTAAACCAACAAAAGTGTGAAATAGTTGAATGGTTGTTCTTCTTCCTCTTTTGCTGTGAATATAGTGATGCCACTAGATAGACTGTGGGCTGAGGGAGCTGCAGCATCCCCTGAAACTAGGCATTTTAAATAACATCAAAGAAAAAAAGTAATATACACAAGCTGGCACCTAAGAGAAAGAGGAGACAGCTCACATTGTCAAGTGAGCTCTCATGCATTAGTTACATGTGATGGACTGTGTAACATACAGTCTGTTTGTGTACACATTCTCTGTCTGCTATAATGTGAAGTTTTCTCAAATTGAGGTCAAAATAATAGTGAAATATGTGCAAGATAGGCAACACATGTTCTGCCTACAAATATTCCACTGTACATAGCACCATTTTTAAGTTCCAGCCATGTTAATTGAAAACATCATCTGGCTAATGATGTAACATAGACTATGTAACATGTAACATACCGTAATTTCTATATGTAACGGACTATATGTCTGTGTAGATTCTCATTCATCCAGGTCATGATTATCTTGACAAACAGCTATGGAGTCAGCCATCCATGATAACAAGCTGACAGTCACAGAGGCAGAACAACTCAGGTTGAAGGTAACAGCTGCTCTCT
>JAQMCX010000023.1:1844642-1877022 GCA_029814765.1 Acanthurus leucopareius
AAGTGACCTTCAATTGATTTGATTTTACATTATTTAGTTGCACATACTGATATCTGTCATCCAGGTAACTTTTCATCCACATGTATGCTAACCCTCTTATACCACATCTCTCTAGTTTATTCGTTAATATACTATGATCAAGAGTGTCAAATGCCTTTTTTAAGTCTATAAAAACACCAACTGTATATTCCTTGTTATCTATTGCAGTAGATATCCCTTCCACAAGTTCCATCACTGCCATCAAGGTGGACCTTTTTGCCCTGAAGCCATATTGGCTATCACTTGAAAGATTGTGTTTCTCAATAAATGTTTCAAGTCTATGATCAAATAATTTTTCTAAGATCTTTGAGAACTGCGGAAGTAGTGATATTGGTCTGTAATTGGTAAATTGATGCCTTTCTCCACTTTTATAGATAGGAATAACTTTTGCTGTTTTCATTTTTGAAGGAAAAGTACCTGTTCGAAAAGACAGGTTACAAATGTATGTAAATGGTTGCACTATACATTCTAATACTTTTTACTAATGTCATGTCTATATCAAAACAATCAGTGGACTTTTTATTCTTAAGTGTTTTCACAATATCAATTATTTCTCTAGCATTTGCAATACTGATAAACATGGTGAAGGAGTTTTTAGTAATATGTTGATCTATTTCATTGTTAGTTCTTGACTCAGGGATTTCTTTTGCTAGGTTATAGCCAACATGTACAAAAAAATCATTAAATTAATTGGCTATTTCTTTAATTTTATCAATGATAATATCTTTATCTTTTATAAAGTATTCTGGATGACCAGTTTTATCAGAACCCTTTTTGACTATACTATTTAATACTCTCCATATTTCTTGTGTGTTGCTCCTGTTCTGGTCCAATAATGTATGATAATATTCCTTCTTACTAGTTCTTATAATATTTACTAATTTATTTTTATACTTTTTATACCTTATTTCAGCATCTTTTGTACTCTGTTTTATAAATCTCTAATATAAAATATTTTTCTTTTTACATGCATCCCCTATTCCCTTTGTGATCCATGGCTTATTTGAGCACTGGTGCTTCCTGGTGACTTTCATTAAAGGGCAGTGTTTCTCATATAACAGGATTAAAGTTGACAAAAATGAATCATATGCATTATTAGGGCCATCATCAACATAAACCTCATTCCAGTTTTGTTCCCCTAGATCCACCTTAAGAGCAGTGATGGCTCTTGGTGTTCTTTATCTTTTCATTTCAAGTGTATAGGTCATTTGTTTAGCTTTTATCCCAAAATAGTTTTGAAAAATTGCAAAGACAGGAAGATAATCACTTATATCATTTATGAGAAGTCCACCCACTATGTCATAATCAATTTTATTTGTGAATATATTATCTAACAGTGTAGCTGTGTCAATTGTTATTCTGCTTGGTTTTATAATTACAGGGAAAAGGCAGTTGCTATACATTGCATGGATAAAGTCTGTTGTTTTTTGGTGTACATTTGGGTTTAACAAATGTATATTAAAATCACCACAAATTATTTGCACTTTTTTATCATTTGAATTGCTAAACATGGCAGCTAGTTTTTTATTGAATGTGTCAAGGCATGATCCCGGTGTTCTATAAACACAACTTATGATTATTTTATCAGCTTTTTTAATATGAATTTCAATGGTTAAACATTCCAATACATTATCTATAGTTTTTGACATACATTCAATCTGGCTGCATCTCAAGGCTCTGTCCACATATAAGGCAACCCCCCCCCCCCTTTTATTCACCCTATTCGTTGTAAATAATTCATATCCTTCCATATCCTTCATTCATATCCTTTTATAGGTTAAAAACATGTTAGAAAGGTTTAGTTGCATAAGTATTTGAGTGTCCCAGTTAGACACTACTAAAGGGTATCCACATGCTTTAAAAAAGTTACACCAAGCGGGTCCTGACTGAGCCTCAATATGTGATGAACTGAGTTTTTGAAATTGTAATGGCTTTAACAGACTGTGGATGAGTGATAGGACATGTTGGTCATTTGTTTTTGTAAACAGGTGATGGTTTTTCCCTTTACATGCCCTGCTAGGCATTGTCTGATAAATATCTGAATTTCAAGGATGCCATGTTGTATAATACTGCTTGAGGACTGTTTTAGTATCTGGGACCTTTCATATCTTTCTACCAAGGACAGAGTCTTTCTTTTTCATTTTCAAAGATGCCCTTTGTGTATCCTCAGCACTCTGAAAACAACCGCATTTCTTTATACAAGGTGCATATGTGCACTCTACTGTCCCACAATTTGAGGGAAAGTAGGAAAGTAAAGAAGAAATATATGCTGGGAAAAAAAAAAATTGTTTATATTACCTCAGCAGACCATGATCTGGTTCTGAACATCTGTGAGGAAAGAAATGGGCCACCCAGTCGCTAAACCTTCAGTCATTTTTAATATAGAGAGGCTAATTTAAAAGTTTTAAAAGTTTGTTAGCACAGCATTTTTTGAAAGCTACATGCTATATGCTAATGAGATACTACAGGCTGTATGTGGTAACCTGCAAGCTAACATGTTTTTTACTAACTTGCTAAATTTTATGGAAAATTATAGTAGTCAATAGTTGGTGGTATATCATCCAACATAACAAACATGAACCCTCATGAAGTAATTACTGATGCTTAAAACATACACTGTTGCCTGTGGCCATTTCTCTCAATCAGCCATCTCAATGACACATATCTGCACACTCGCTAGACTGTTCCATTTTTTTTACTGGATGCTAGTGACAAATCTTGCATAGGACCTGACTTCGAAAGAACCATGCTATTGAAAAGGCTTCCTTGACTTTGAGGAGCACCCTTTGACTGCAACCCCAGACTCCCAATCTCTGCTTTCACCAAAGAAAAATAGATTCAGATATCTTGTGATCATAACTGGTACTTGAGATATTTTAATTTTTTTTTATAGCCTTTATTGTCCCATTAATGTTTAACACTTAGGGGTTAGGGTTTAACAGTTTATTTATTGTGTCTCTGGTGTTTTCGCTCCCTTTGTGTTTCCTGTGCATCCTCATTTTTGTCTTCTCTCTGTGCATTTGTTGGTGTCTGTCCAGTAGGTCGGCCTAGATCTCAGCTGCCTAATAATGACTATTTACAAACCTGCAATTAATCCACTCTACTTAATCAACCCAGCAGTATATGAACCCCAGACCTTCACTCAGCGCCAAATTATCATGTCAGCTTCTGTGGTACATAGAATGTCAGGCTAGGCCTGTAGCGCTTTGCTCCCTCCCAACCATTCCCTTCTGCTCAGCTATAGTCAATCCATCCTCAACCTGCTAACTCCCCACTGGAATTCCCCTCTCATAAGTAAGAGAGAACAATTAAGTTCATGCTTATCAGTGAAGTTTGTTTCATCCTGTAGAAGAGCAAGAGTAAAGGAATGAAAATTTAAGAATGAGGAAATAAAAGCATCAATAAAAATTATGAGACAAAATTAACCACGCTGACTTAGTTAAACTTTATGCAAATCTCATGATTTAACCAAGGTTAGCTTGAGAATCATGTCAAGTAGGCAGATGTGTCAGAGCCCCAGACAGAGATGTGTCCACACTTTTTTTTAGTAGGATGGGTTAAGTGGGGCACTGACTGAAAAGGGGGTAGAACAACATCTGTGTGAGAGAGTGCACACACATAGGAATGGCATTAATCTACTTTTCGTCTTGTATAATTCCTCAGACACAGAACTGTACTGCTCCTACACTTAAGTTACATTTGTTTAATCTGTGTTTTTGTCTAAGGTGATGCAGTACATTTAAAATGGTTGTTTCAAACACAACACAACAGAGAAGCACCAAAGAAATAATAACAGTTGGCTTTGAGAAAGGTACAGCCTCTTGCCTGGTAGATAGCAAATCATACTTTAGGTGAATAACTAAGCAAAAAACCTTCTTTAGAGCCAGTGTGTGGTTTGTCCATTCTGGGCCACTGCAAAAACTTTGCAGACTCTTTTGAAACTGTTGAAATACCAACATTTTATGCTAATTTAAAAAAACAAAAACAAAAAAAAACTATTTCTAAAATTATATTATAATACTTATCATCCACTGAAAAATGACTTACTCCCATGGCCTTCTCCTTTTCTAAAAATGTCATAAGTATGTCACAACTCCAACTCGTTCTTCTTACATTCTCTAGACTACTGAGTATCACGCAGTTGTGACCAACGTAATTCTTTCTGTCATTCGGTAGTCTGTCTTTCATCTTCGCCTTAGCCATTACGTATTATGTATAAGCCATTACAATTTCAAAAACTCAGTTCATCATATGTTGAAGCTCTTTCAGTACCTGCTTGGTGTAACTTTTTTCAGATCTGTGTTTTATACAGTCAATGGTCATTACACAATGAAATCTATGATGGCCGTGTATTACAGACAATTCTTTTACACCTAACTCATTCAGTGTAATCGGTTTTTTTTTTTTTTTTAGTTCACAGGTGCTTTTCTCGGTTCGTTCACCTGAGGGAACATGACGTCACGGCCGGCGAGCCGCTCCCCAGTTCCTAGCAGGTGCAGATGATTGGCACACTGGAACTTGAACCATGAACTCCAGGAAACCTAACATTTAAGAGGCAGTCGTTTCCGTAAGTGCGTGTAGGGATTTTTTTTTTAGCAGGGTGTGTTCTGAGATTACAGATGACTGCTTTCTGATCCTGGGATTAGTATGAGGACTCTTTATTTTGAGGTAGGTGGATCATGAGCGAGCAGAGGGGACTTTCCACAACTATTTATGTCTTTTTTTCCCGACTCGGAATGACTTGTGATGATTGACAGTAATACCATGGAGATCCAAAAGAGATTATCGGCTTGTTGGCAGAGTTTTTTGGCATGTTTTAAAAAGCCGAACCAAACTAGAGATGAAACCGGGAGTGTGGGGAAACCTGCCATAATTATAGCAAATATCGGTGCCGGGAAATCCACAGAGCCGGACTCTAATGTTAAGAAATCTGGACATTCAGTGGAGAAAGCCGGAGTCTATTACATTGCCCTGTTTGATTACTCCGCTCGCACTGAGGAGGACCTGAGTTTTAACGCTGGGGATACTTTAGAGGCTCTTGATAAAAGTACTGGTGACTGGTGGTTTGCAAGAGCCCTAACCGGTGTCTCGACCTCCAAACAGGGATACATCCCGGCTAATTATGTGGCGCCTGTGGAGAGTATTGATGCAAAACCGTGAGTATTCTCATCAACATCCCTGCTGTCATATGAGCATCGTATTGTGTGAAATACCAATCCCCTTTCCTAAATTATATTCCAGGCTGTGATTTGTCGTCCCATTCCCAACATTATAGTTTAAAATTGTAAACACCTTTTGAATGCCCGTTTACACACCATTAGCTAGTGACAAATATTGCATATGTTATTTTTGCACCCTTTTCCAGGTAAAATAGCCCACTTAAAATGTTGCATACCATGTGTTCTGTCATTAGTGCTCTAGTGTCTCAAGTGAAGCTGGTTTAACTGGTTAATGATTGGCTGTAACCAGGAAATGTAGACTAGGTTTACAGGTTAATCATTGCTTTAAAGAAAAGGCTGCTTTTCTGGCATGTCATGGACATTGTGTGTACAGTTTAACTACTTGACTAAATTTTTCAAGATAACTGAATAGTTTTCAAATAAACTCACAGGTTGCCATTTAAATAAATCGTGAAAGATAGAAAATATTCACATTCTGTAGTACGTGCAACCTAACTAGCCTCTTTTTTTTGCTATTAAGAATGAAAAATCGACCAGACTGTCAATTGTCTTTAGTTCTGTTTGTAGAATTTTAAGGAGAAAGTATGTCAGCCAAAAGTCAAAGCCCTTTGTGATGCATTGTTAGCATGCCTGACATCTCAGCAAAACAAGTTTCCTCTCAGCTGTACTCTGGTTTTTCTTGTTATGTTTACTGGGTTAAAAATAGCTTTGATTCAGTCATCATTTGTATCATAGTAGGTTAGGGTTAGGGTCATTTGGGTTAGGCCATTCTCTTTAGTTTCAATGTCTGTTAAGGTTTTACCCTTTTGAGTTCACCTCTTTGATAATAAGTGTAACATGTTCTTATTTATCAATGCCTAATATTTCTGCTCTAGTTCCGACCTATGAGAGGTTTACATTGATTAATTACCAGGTCAAGACTCTGAATTTGTTAACTAAGATAAATGTCATAGGCTTAAGGCTTCTGTGGTTTTTCACATTTTTATAAGGGCTAGATAAGCCATTAGGGGGGCCTGTGGAAAGAGATGTTTTTGAATTAATTGTAAGAGTGAGATCGATATTAATAAACAATACTGTAAATGCACCAGAGTTAGCCAAGAGGCTGTTTTTCATGTAGTGCCTGGACAAATTAAACAAAGTCACCCTTATAGGAGAAAATAAGATTGAAATTACATAAATATTGAGATCAATATAAGCATGCAGCAAAAAATACATAGAGAATATTTCTGTTAAATAAAGCATCATTCAGGCCAGTCTTATATTGCAGATAGGAGTCACAACCAAAGCTTACAGCTTTATTCATAGAGAGGCAAAATGTATAAAGCAATGAAAATGGGGATATTAATTATAATTAGGTTTATGGAGTACTGTATTATATTAGGAGACGATAAATGAAAATCATGCAAATAAGAAGCACAGAAATAACAAAGCACACATATGCTTTTTATGACCCATCCTCCCTATATAAAGCAATTAATTTGTTTGTTTTTAAGAGACATTAAGTTATCTAGCATAATGCATAATGTTATATTAATAAAGAGTAAAATGTGAAAAGCCTTAATGAATGAGTGTGTCATTCTATATCTTTTTTGTTGTCTATAAATATATGTTGAGACTGGCAATAATTTGTCCATCTCTCAATGCCTTTCACCATTCCAAGGTTGTCTGTGTCTCTCAGCACAAATCTTAAAGAATGGGTGTACAGCAGTGCCAACTATAAACCAAGGAAATCTAAGCTAAATTTTTTGTAATGTCATGTATTTTGGTGTTTGTTGTCATGGTACATTGGCACAGGGTAAAATCTTTGCTGACTCCAGGAAGAAAAGCTGCTGTAATGCTGACAGGGATCTTCATGATCTTATTTCAGCATGAATAAAGGCTCTCATTTTTCTCAAAGGATAAGAGTGTGTAAATAGCTGGGTACTATGTTTTTTTTTTTTTATAGAAGTTGCTTAAACAGAATGATTGGATTTGATGAAGACTGTTTTCAGTGACTCAGTGAGTGTGATTTTTAGGGGATATGTTGAGAAAAAGAAAAATGGACAATAACCCCATATTGCTTGTTTAAAAATGTTTGTTTGAATAAAAATGACATTGTTAAATTGGGTGTTAGTGGTGCAGAAAGTATTAATAAGCCAGTTTTCTTTCAGTCAAATTACCAGGGTACACATTGAACCTCTTTGGCCCTTTACAGTTGATTTTTGTTTAAAATAATAAATTATATCCTGCCATTTCTGTATTGTTTGACCAGCTCTCTTTCCTTACTTCAATTCTGGTTTGCAGATGGTATTTCCCTGAAACCAAGAGGCTGGATGCAGAGAAGATGCTGCTGGCTGAAGGGAACCAGCATGGTGCCTTCCTCATCAGAAACTGTGAAAGTCAGAGAGGGGAGCTCTCCCTCTCAGGTAAGCAAAAAATAAAAAAGCCATAGAAGCATCTTGAGCTCTAAGTAAATTCTCCTTTGAAACCAAACACTCATTCAACTCACATTTATATTGTTTGCTTATAAAGAGAAGTGCACATTAATACTGGCAGTAATGTGAAATTTTGAACATTTTGAAAGAAATAGTCATCTTTTTCAAAAAATTCCTCCATTCATAATAAAGCAGTGCCTAATGTGATCATGTTGCAAAGGTTTTATGAGCAGTAGTTTTATTGTGGCTAATTTGAGCAAATGTTATATAACTAACAGGACTTTCACTAAATGGGATGGGGTTTGGATTGATTGCTTTGTAACTCCAGTAAGAATAAATGTTCCACAAAGTTCCAGTGTTTCTCAGCAACTTATTTTTACACTCTTTCCAGCTTCAGACAGAACTAACGAGAAAGATAACTTGTTGTTTTATGCATCAGAATAATTATAAACCCCTTAAAGTCTAAAGAGCCTTCTTAAGCAATGAGACCGCAGATAAATTTAAATTTTACTGGTGTATTATTTTACTGAATTGGCAGTATTTTCTCTATCAGATGAAGTCATGCTAGTTAGCTAGTTGATCCTCTGCTGTCTCTGTACTTCTCTCCCAGAAAACACATTTCCAAATACTCTTAGTGAGTCACCCTTCCCCTCGATAGACTTGAATGACTAATGGTTTAAAGGTCATTAAGTTTAAATAAACAAAGGTCTATCCTTCAATAAAAGCAATGAGGTTACTTTATCTCTTGTTGTTCTAACCTGTCTTTTCACTTTGGCCATGCTCTTTTCATTATCACTGAATTTTTTTCCTTCATTATTCATCAAACTCAGGTGATGATTATAATTCATTTTAAAGCCACCAACCAAAAGTTAATTTACTGTGACTCAGATAAATCAACGTGACAATATGTTGACCTAGTGCTAATTTTACTAATTTTATTCATGTGCAATTTAAAGAAAAATAAGAATTAAATTTTTTTTAATATGCTGTGGTAGCCATACTGGTTGAAACCAAAACTCAAATTTGGACCTTTTTAGAGCAAGGAACAGATTTCCACAGGTCAGATACCTATTCTTCGTGTTTTTCCCCCTCATTTTTCAAAGTAAGGGTAAGCTGTTGTTTCTCTGCACGTAGTTGAGCTGTTCTTGCCATACAATGAAATACTACATTAGTTCATGCATATGCATATTACATACCAACACTACATATGCACAACAACGCTAATGGGCACTAATGGAATAAAAAGGCAAGAAATTAACTTTTTTTTACTTTTCAACTTTAATTAACTTTTGACAAGTTACCACTGAAAGTGACAACCTCATGAAGTTGGTTATCTGAGTGCCAGAAATATGCAAAGCTGTCATCAAGGCACACAGTAGCTTTTGAAGAATCTAAAATATATGATATGTCTAATTGGTTTGACACTGTTTTTGTTTACTACTTAGTTCCACGTGTCTGTTATATAATTTTGATATCTTCAGCACTAAAGTTATAACATAAGCAAAAACCATTGGACAAATGTGTTGCCCAAACTTCTGACTGGTACTGTGTATCTGTAATAAACTTTGCAGTCAACTCCATAGCCTTAAAGCTGCACAATTATTATTTTAATGTAAACAATTCATCAAATGAATATGTGAAATGTGAAAAGTGTCAATAATAAACGTAGAGATAAGTATCACCGTGTGCAGTGTTACTGTTTTGGTTCAGTCTCATTGCTCTCAAAAACCTAATTTCAACTGCAGGAGGCAGCTGTTTGCACTGAAAAAGCTCTGCTGCTTGGTTCTGGGCAGGTTGGGTACAGTTGGTTTATCAGACAGACAAAGTCAGTGACTCCAGGTGCAAATAGTTGAATAAGGTGGAGAAATCACATTGTTTTGTTTACAGCTTTATGTGCTGTACCTAAGTGGTAAAAAAAAAAATAGAACTTCAGTAAAAAATAAACAGGATCAAAAGCTTTATTGAAAAGTAGCCTGTTGAAATGTGCTGGTCATGTAAGCAAAATCTTGAGTGTTGGTCTCCCTTGACTCAAAACTTAACACATGAATTTAAATCTCTGGATGTTGATCTGTTTTCAGTGCTGGACAATGGGAGGGTGAAGCATTACAAGCTAAAAAAACTGGACAATGGTCACTATTTTGTGTCGAGGACCATATCCTTTCCAACTCTGAATGCGTTAGTGGAACATTACTCCAAACAGGCTGATGGTCTGTGTGTGTGTCTGGGTGAACCATGCAAAAAGGTATGCACACTGTGCAGTATCATATGACCTAAACACATCCTGTTTATTTCTCAAATTCCATACTTGTCTTGTTTTTTGTAATTAAGTGGACTCCTTCAAAAAGCATAAAGTCACTCTGTCATATTTAGTAAACTGAGAGCCTTCCTGTTTGTGCAGATGGAGGCTCCACAAACTTATGGTCTGTCATACAACACTGTGGACCAATGGGAGATTGACCGCAAATCCATCAAGCTGCTGAGGAAGCTGGGAGCTGGTCAGTTTGGAGAAGTGTATGAGGGCCTGTGGAACAACACTACAGCAGTTGCAGTGAAAACCCTCAAACCTGGTACAGTTATACCTTTTTTCTTGGGAAGTTCAATTTAGTGATAATACAAACAGTGCAGTATGTAATAAGTAAAATCTCATCATTCAGTATCTAACTAGTTTTGTTTCGTCTGTCTGCTTCCTGTAGTGAAGTAGCTACAACACTGTAAACAATCTGGAGATGTGACAGAAGCAGTTGCATGGATACATAGTATGGACCTACATGGGAAATGAGAAACCCAGGGGAAAAAAAGGAAAAAAGTTTTGAAATTGATTTCTGTTGAAAGCTGTTGAAAGCAGACCTATTCTGTTTTCCTGACCTGTTTGCCCTGATTAAGCATACTGTATCCCAAGATGTAAAATGGTGTAGGGAGATCTGTAAACAAAAATTCTAAATGTGCTTTCAAGTATTTGTTTGAAATTTAGAATTTTAGTTAAAGGAGAAACCATGACTGTTCACCACACAACCCAAAAATGCTTTAAAAGGAATAGTTAGGTAGAATTTCTTTTTATTACTGGGAGGGATGTGCGATTAGGATATGACTAAAACAAAGACATGTGGTGGGCAACCCAGCCAGCATTATGGGACAGTCATTTGACCTCAGCTACTGGAGTCTTTGTTTCATTTATGTTTATACTCAATTTGGCACTTTTAAGAATTAGTCAAATTCTGTTCGAAGAAAATCTGGCCTCTACAAAACATTTACATGACAGATGTCCGTTTTACTCCTAAACACTATTACTGTACACCTCTCAGGTACCATGGACCCTGAGGACTTCCTGAGAGAGGCTCATATCATGAAGAGGCTGCGGCATGCCAAGCTGATTCAGCTGTATGCTGTCTGCACCATGGAGGAGCCCATCTACATCATCACAGAGCTGATGAGCAATGGCAGCCTGCTGGAGTACCTTCAGAGTAAGACAATCTCACTGTCTCATGAGATTATGAGCTGCTGCTACTTTATGACAGGGTCAAAGTCTGATGCTGCTGCTGCACTTTGAAAAACAGTCTCTTTACAACATGGAAGTATTTATGATTGTGATTTATTGAAGAGAAATTGCACCATCATTATACTCAAAGATTTAGAAATCTAAACTTTGTCTCCCCTCACACATATTTCAGTTAATAACTTTTAATTTCAAGTTGTCCAGTTGATGTCACATATGAGGTTCATTGGTTTATAAATGAGTTTTCCCCTATGCAAAATCCACTCCATTTTCTAGCTCCCCCCACTTTTTCATTACATAGGTTGTTAGATATTAATATTTAAGGCCATTTGGACAGAATGCTTAAAGGATAAAATATGCAAAAGGAAGAATTTTGAGAAAGAAGGAGCCATATAATATAGGTTTAAATAGGTTTATTTAGGACCTTTAGTTTGATCATTTTGCTAAAATTAACGTTAATAAAAAATACTGCAAATCCAATCCTGAGTGTGTCGGTGATCTTATTTGTAGGTTAGCTTACAAGCTGAGTCCAAAGTTTGCTCATTTTCCCAATGTGAAAAGACAAGGAAACACATCCAGCTTATCTTATATTATCAGTTGGCAACAGGCCAGAGTGGCAAACAGTTAGAGATAAAGTTGAGGAAGAGAATGTCTTTATTTTCTTTTATTTAATGCTGATTGTTTTGAGTCTTTTAAGTTTAATATGTTTTCATCTTTTCACCTTTTTTGTTTTCCGTTGTTTTCCTGCTACATTTTGGCCTAATTTTAGTCATTTCTCTTTTGTATGTCATTGTTTCCATTTCCTACCTCCTCTGTTTGTGTCTCAGTCCCTCCCACCTGAGATGACAGCAGAGGAGGTAAGGAAAAGACACAAAGAGAAAAGAGCCAAGGCAGTGGGGATAAATGAAATGATACTTCCTTGCTTTTGAGCTGTCATTTTGAAGCAAAATTGAAAAGTTTTATTCTTTGTGTTTAGAAAAAGCTACATGTTCATATGGCAGCGTTGTGTAAATGATCCTAATAAGCACAGATACACAAAACAACTTGAAATGCTGTGGTGAACATGCAAGGCAGATAGGTAGAGAGAAATTTGCAAATCAATATGACACAATGATAAAACATGTCTGCATAAGTGGGGTGATCACAAACAAACAAAAAGATGATGGCAAATGCCAGCTGATTTCTTAATGTTTTAAATCTGTCAGATGAAAACAAGTGTTCAGGACAACATATGAATTCAAAAGATCCCTTCCACTGAAGTTTTTTTTATTCTAGCTGTGTGCGATGCATCTGTAATATGTCAAGGGATCCAAAAATATCTCAGCACAGGATACACCTTTGTAGCCACATTCATAGCTCCTCTGGGAAACCTCCTCTCTCCTGACTCTTTTTTTCTCAAGATGCGCATTAGAAATGTGGCTATATGTATATACACGGGGTTTAGCTTGCAAGTTTTTATAGTTTTATTCATTCATACAATATTTATTTCCAATGTAAAAGTGACTTTACTTGATTATCTCATTTGCTGTTTTCATTGTCATTATTGATTTGTCAAAGTACCACGTTTGGGGCTAGAGGTAAGGAGTCACTTGTCACTTGTTCTCAGATTTGGCCAAAAGACCGAAAAATTCGTAGGTGTACAAATTTTAATCCATATAATACAAATCTGAAATTGGTATGAAAAATTTGAATTTGAAAAAAAAATCTTCAAATTAAATAATTGATCAGACAGTAAGTTTTCTCTAGAAGGAATATTTTATCACATTTTTTGTCTGCCACCTTTTGATAGCTCAAACTGAGTGGGACTGCTATGACTGATTCTGTGCCTCTCTGCCCGATTACAGAGGATAAGGGCGCCACGCTTCGTCACCCTGATCAGGTTGAGATGGCTGCCCAGGTGGCTTCAGGCATGGCTTTCCTGGAGCTACAGAACTACATCCATCGGGACCTGGCTGCCAGAAATGTCCTGGTGGGCGAGAACAACATCTGCAAAGTAGCTGACTTTGGCCTAGCCAGAGTCTTCATGGTAAATGTGACATTTTAAGCGGTATTCTATACTATATCTGTCAAGTGTCAGAGTTTTTCTCAGCAACCACAAACATAGGTTGCATATTTTACTTAAGAAATACTTAAGAAATACTTTGGTTAATAAGCTGCTGCATTGAAGGGAAACTAAAACAAGCCTGCATTCTCCACCAAATGTACATACATGCTGCCCTCATTTCTTGACACACTTTGTTTGTTTGACAGCTCAGGCAGGTAACACTCCCACCAGGTGTTTTCAGCCCATAAAAACTCTATATCCCTCCATGCACGCTCTCCTTTGGCTTCAGTGAAGCGATAGTTCCTCCTCTATTTATTTTATTTGTGTAATCTTTGAAACAGTGTGTCTCCAAATTATTTATTTTTTATTGTTTTATTTTTTTATCCCCAGAGCTTGGTCATAATTAGGGCTGCCATATCATGTTTCCCATACATGGTTATTGTGACCAAGAGAATCAAGAATAACAATATTATGGCAATAGCTACAGAAAACTCAAATCAGTCTTTTATTTGTTTAATGTGTGTTTTGTTTCTCTTGACAAATGAATTACACACAAGATATAAATGCAGAGAGATGAAGAGAGAGTCTGTCACCATAACTGTGCAAAAGTATACAAAACTAATATTTTAACCTTATTGAAATTTTTTACAATATGGCTAATCCAGTTTTGTCTTGCCTTGATGCAAAAGTGTAGAGGTTAACATTAAAGCTGGCGGACCAAAAAGAAAAATCTGTTGTGCGTTTGTTTTTCTTCTAGAAAGAAAATGAAAATGTGTATGAGGCAAAAGAAGGAACTAAATTTCCTGTGAAGTGGACTGCTCCGGAGGCCATCCACGAGAACAAGTTCACTATTAAATCTGATGTTTGGTCCTTTGGAATTTTGTTGCATGAGATCATGACATTTGGACAGATGCCTTACCCAGGTAAGACTTTTATTGATCTTGTCATAAATCATTAAATTACATAGAAATTTACAAAAACTGGAGTGATGTATTTAGAATTTTCTGAAAAGTCTTGTTCTATGATTTATGTATCCATCAAAAGTCTCAGAATCTTCTAGGTGTCTTGCAAGTTAAACTAGTTCTCAATTGTAATTTCCTTATGCAATTCCAGCCATGACAAACTACCAGGTGGTCCAGATGGTTCCTCAGGGCTACCGGATGCCATGCCCCCCCAGGTGCCCCAAAGTCATGTACGACATTATGATGGACTGCTGGAAGGAGAACGAACAGGATCGGCCCACCTTTGAGACTCTGCAGTGGAGGCTGGAGGACTTCTTCGACATGGATGTGACCTCCTACGACGACGCTGGACGTTACTAAAACACTGATGAGGCTGTGACGCATGGAAGAAAAGGGACAAAAAACATTCTTCCTGCAGTGATATAATCAAAACCACCTGAATCCATTAGCATACCATAATGTTTTTCAGAAGTCACAGATGTGAATATATTTAGTTGTTTATGTAATTTAGTAATTTTTAATTGCAGCAATATGAAGGATCTGAAATGTTCGGTCTGCGTGTGATGGAATACTGTGACTGTAACTGACATGCAGAAAAGAAGCTTTTACTGGAGCAACAGTAGGTTGCGACACTCCTTGCTTTGCCTTGTTTGGCAACTGAATGCACTTTCAGACAGGCTGTGTGTGTCTAGCCAAACTCTTCAAGCGTACCCGACTGGAAGAAGCCTCTTTCGGCAGAGACAGAAAGCTACTATCTGTCCATCTTGAAGAACTGGTTCTTCTTGCACTCAGCGTAGCACACATTCTTTCCACTGACTACCTGCCGAGCTGTTAGCTGGAGGTACCTGAAGAGGATTTATGAGTCATGTTCACTGTGTTTGGCTTTGTGTCTCCCAGAGTGAGAGTCAGTGAGTGCTTGGCGCTCTCATCTGAGCTGATTCCTGTTTGCACATGAAGCAACCAGAAGTGATTCAGCATTATTTAATGTAGGTGACTGTTTTTGGGCCACATAGCCACAGGGGCCTGCTAAAAAAAAGCACAGTAAGATTAGCTTTTTTTTTCTTTTTTAACAACAAACTACTTTTATTCTGCTTTTATTTTGCATAAACTCTGAAATCAAGTCTATGCCCTTCATTACATAAAACTGTTTCACTTTAGGCTTTAGGCTGTTCTCTCCTGCTGCTGCTGTAATAACAGCTGCAAGGGAGCTTAAAACAAAGTATGGTCTGGTTTGTGCAGAGTCCTGCAGGTGTCACTGAGAGAAAACAAATAGATTAAGGCAAATTTATTAACCAGATTCTCAAATGACATTATTTGGGCTAACAAATGTATAATTAGCACACTGCCTTGAGTTTTTAACACTGTACCTGACTGTGTTGTCTACAGGAAGGTAGGGAGCAGCACAGGGAGCAGTGTTACTAGGCTGGCAACAGCTTTTTAAATTGATACTAATATCATTACTTAATATTTATAATGTGAGGTTATCTTATTAAATACATATATTCTTGTCCCCTGCACACTTTGTTGTGATATTACATTGAATGTTGTTTGGTGGCTCTGGTTGCTGTCAGTGTGCACATACAGCACTGTGTTTTTCTCCTCTATACCTGCCAGGCCCCATAGTTTTTTTGCAGTACTTGTATTTTAATACTTTTTTTGTATGTGATTGATTTTTTACAGGGGTCCTAAAACCATGTAGCCTACCCGTGATAACTACATTACACATCTGCAGTACACTCCTTCCTATATGCTTTCACAATAGGGCACCTTTAGTTGAATGCATTGTGTGAGATTTACAGTATAATGGCTCAATGACTGAACAATGTAACACTGGATTTAATCTCTTCTTTTTCATGTTTCTGTTTAAAGGCTGCAGAGCTGCTCTCAGACCTGTGGCCCCACTCTCTCTCACCATCAGTAGTCACAACACTGAAGTGAAGTGATAGCACACTTAATCTGAAGCTTGACACATAAATGTGATGGTAGAACCTGGTGGATTATCCTATGTTCTGATGATTTTATGTAATGTTTGTCATGTTGTGAAAATCTTGTTAATTGTACATTTTAACCATAGCAGTGTTTGTATAATCATCCTGTACTTAACAAAATTACCATTTATGCATAACACAATTAAATGACTTATTTACTTTGATCTTGATTGAGTTATTGATTTAGATTTTTGGCTGAACTGCAATTGTAAAAGTTTTTCATGCAAGATCAACACCAAGATCAATCAAAAGACATAAGTAAACAAGAGAAGTGACAGGAAGAGTACTTCAGATAACATGAAAATGATTCATATAATATGCAAATATAAAAGCAAGTAAATCAGTGTAAATAGGGTCAACAGAAGCCATCAGGCTGTAAAGCTCCTTTTATGTCCCCTATCAACAGAACAATCTCCCTACTGACATCAGACTTCTTGGTAATTTAAACTCCTCTTTTTGCCCTAAGTTTTAATACAGTTACCTAATCTACTTTTCACCAAACCTGTTACCATGATCTTTATTTTAGATTGATCACTCTCACACAAAGAAAACTTCCTTTAAAACATTTAATCACTTAGTATTTTTTTCCAATGTACTTTAAATACTGATTTACAGTGTAGTTTTTTCACTGAGAAAATAAAAAATATAAGCAGGTTCTAGAACAATTCTCACTGAATTGTGCCCAAAACCTTAACATTCTAAAATATACTGCAAGTTATAAATTTCAGTGAGCCTTGAGGAGCCTTACTTATGAATGCAAGGTTAATAAAGTAAAGGAAAATGTATTTAATTGATAAATTTGTTTGCATTTCTACAAGATTTGACAGCACAAAATATCACAGTTCATAAAAGCTACCATTGGTGTATATGCGATTACTGAATGGTTTGTTAAACTACTATATGTAATTTCCCCATTCAGCCACACTGTGGTGCCAATACCCTGAAGCTTGCACTCAGGCCTCATGTCCCCTAATATCTAACTGCAGTCAGAAGATTCAGTTAACATTCCCTAAAGCAAAACCAGTCATGTGTGACAGTTTAACCTCCAGTTTTATGTGCCAGTGTGACTCTTAGATTTTTACAGACTGCACTAAAATTCCTCTGATATACGTATTCCTCTTCCCATTCCTCTCAGAAGAGTATATGATGAAAAGGCTGAAATTAGTTGATGTTGTAGGAAACGCTGACTCTGGCGACCTCAGGGATATTTCTCATGAACGAACCTGATTTTTAAATCTAACTTGTCTGCAAACAGGCATCTGTTATACATTTGATTATTTCAGTTAAAGTTGATCATTATTGACTTTGTGGGCATGTTAACAAGCATGTAACACATGGTTTGTGTGATGTCAGCCAGTTACATTGTATTTGACGATTTACATCAAAATTAAAGAGAACAATTACTATGACAAATATAAGAGGTAAATTAAACTAGGCTCAAAAAATCATTTACCAGTGTCCCTGCCCTTAACAGTACAAAACCATAAGCAGCTCTCAAAATATCACAGCGTCTCCTCCACTTATTGCTACCAATGATATCAGAAACAGCACCTTTTTGCAAGTCTATCAGCTGCTTCTCTTGTCTATCTCAAGTCATTAAAGCCCTTATAACCAACCGGTATATATGAACTAGGGTGCTAAATATAAAAAGAAGTAATCTGCACATATAACCCAGCTTTGAGATGGTATTTAGGAGTGGTGGTTATAAATGACCATGGTAAAGGCTCCTACTTGTGTTTTAACCAAGATCTAATGTTGATGTATGTATGCTGAGGGCTGAGTAGTTCTTCCAGCGGCAAAACAAATTGTACATTTCTTTGTACAGATGTCTGTGACTGACACTTCATTTCATGATAGCTTTCTGTAAAAGAAAAAAATGCAAACAATTTCATAATAATACGTTCCTCTGAGTTAAATGTGACTCCATTTGAACCCAAGACACATGAAAGTGTTCAGTAATAACTTAGGACTGGCACTTACCCAAACATGTTTAAAGTGATTGTTGCCACAGGCCTTATTATGTCACAAGGCTAAACACTATGAGATCAACAACTCGATAATCAAGTTGTTCAGAACCACAGTACAACAAAGAGTCTTTGTGCATCTTAATTCAGTGGAATGGCTCTGCTGGAATGTTCAAAAGCTTTTAAAAACATTTCACAATGAAACTATTTACATAATTTGGATAATGAATAAGTAGCACTGCATAATAATCTATCTTCCCTTTAGTGTCTCTGAAACACAGAGGGCTGAGGATCCACCTTGTAAGCACCTGTCCTTTTCCATTAAAGAGTATATTTTTCCCCATTTACAATAATGCTTCACAATAACAAGAATGCGCTCTAACGCAACCCTGTAAACCCGCTGCAGATTTGCCCATGGCCATAAATTATAAGCAGACAATGAGCGATTGCTTCTCAAAGGGAAAACAAGTGAATGAGACAGGTTTATTGAGAATTATTCCAATGAATTGTTCTTGTTTGAATAGAGAAAAGGGGATTTTGAAAAGATGGGCTGCCTAGAATTGGATGGGTAATTCCTTTTGCAGCCAACATATTTATGAGCACAGAGTTAATTCCCTTATTCAGAGAGACATGTCAGAACTCAGGATGTGCTTCTCCTCCTCTTCCTCATGTCTTCGGGCCTCTATGTATGACTTACTGTGACTAAATTTCAGTATCTTTGCAGAATGTGGAATGTGTTGGGAATCACTGTTTAATTTAAACTGTGTGATTTACATGATGGGGGTCAGCAACATGACACCTTGATATTATACAAGTTTCATAAGAGTCAGTGAATCCCCTTTGGTGGGTTTGGGGGTTTTTAACGTGATAAATGGCTACTTTCTGTTTGCCATTTGAAGAATAGAGACACTCCCCATTTGAGCAAACATTTTCTACAAGCCCATTTAGCTTTGCAGAGTTCTGCATAAGTCAAAACTAAGAACCTTGGTCTGGGTCTTGATCCATTATTAATTTGTAGAATTTTATCACATAATAAACTATATATCTTTTATACTTTTTATAGACAGCATTTTATTTATGTTGCAGTCTGTAAATTTTGTGTAAGTTTTTTCTTTTTTACTTTCTCTCTTTTTCTTTTCCTTTTTTCCTTTTTTTCTTTTAAAAGCAGAGTAAGTAATTCCTGTGCAGGATTATAATTTCCTCCCCACACATGCAGTATTTAGCCCAACATTTTTGCATGCAATTGATATCAGCCTCACTGTTTTCTGTTCACTCTCCGACAGCTGTGTAAGAGCTGTGTTATGTTACTGATGAAGCCGAAAGATTGCTCTCTGCTACTACTGATTTACATTAAAAGCATATAACTGGTGAAACAAAAGGCTTTTATCACATTTAGGTCCCAGAAAATGCAATGAATTTGTCACTGAGGTTGTTGCTGGCCATGGTCTTTCATCAACACTGCTTTTTTAATTTTTTTTGCTGTCAATTTTTAAATATGTCAGAGAGTAATGGAGGACAAAGAGCAATCACAGTAAACAGTTAGAAGAAGACCCGCAGGCGACAGGCTGCACATCTCCGACTCAGCATGATCTTAAGGATTAGAACCGCAACTGTTCACATTTTCTGTATTAAAGAACCATAATGTCTCCCTGATGCACATAAGTGTGTGGCTTAACATAACCATACAGCAGTTTATTCATGCTTGAATATACTGCTACAGTATAAGAAACCTTACAAAAACTAAACATGTTTACAGTCAGCATCTGCAGTGATGTTCATTGTGATTAATTGACAGTTATATAGACTTCATGTAGCTCACTATGTTAATGTGACACTGGACTTAAAGTTGCAAACTAAGAGGAGGTGCTGGCTCCATAAATGTTTTACCTGCTGTCAGTTCCCTTTTGAAAGATTTCTTTGAAGGAATAATATATGGGATTTGTCCTTTGCAGTTTGCAAACACGACTTTCAGAGCTGGCCCCTCCTCCTCACCTTGTAGTTTCCTCTTGGATGCATGCTTATGATCTGGCACCTTGTCACTTGGTTTTTATAGAGTCCTTGACTTAAATCCTATGTGCAGGTGTTGGCTGAGGGCTTTGCATCCCCTGCTGAAAGGGTGAGGCCCATGAAACAACCTGCACAAAATAGCAAGAAAATACAGGTAAAGGCTTCGTCTCGTCAGATAATCACACTGTCACACACTTAATATTTTTGTGAGTGTCTTTGCTTTTTATGAAAGCCTCCCTCATTCTGCTTTTAATGATATGTTCATTCTTCAGTTTTGTCAGTTTTGCATGAGCTGTCGTGAATTCAAATAGGAAAAAATTGGACACAGAATCCAAAAGTGAAATTATATAAACTGCAAATTGGATAAATGATTTTCTAAGAAGCACAATCTTCCAGCTTCCATCCTCTGTAACTGGTGCAGCATCCTTTTAAACTGTGATTGGATGTTTTTTACTGAAATGCTGCTTTTATTTTTATGTAAACAGGCTTGTGCTTTTAACATTTTATAAAAGATACAGATATTTACAGATATCTAACACAGTTAGAAACACAGTTTCCTCTTTGATGACCTAATGAACCACAGTTTTGGTTAGGACAGTCGGACATACAGTGCAAAATATCTTATTAAATTGCCAACACAAACCTTAAACAAGCCTAACACTCTGTGCATCTAAAGAGCCTGAACTCATCCTGAACCCTAATACTTAATTGTAAGCTGCCAGCTTTGGGAAGAGTAGCAGAAAACTTGTCCTTTACCACTCAAGTCTAAAACAGATTTGGCACATTAAAAAAATGAAATCATTGCTGTAAAATTAGACCAAGCTTTGAGTGAGATAAGCAAAACCTGAGCAAACAGGGTGCTTCCAACACAGTCACTGATATTTACACCCTTTTTCTATAGATCAGTCAGCCACACGAGGAGAGACAATCTTTATTTAGCAGCAAACAAAAAAGGCAGAGACACTAAATATATTTCTTCACGTTCATTAACAAAGACACACATTTAAATGCAAGCGTTGCATCAAAAGGAACAGATGAGTGTCAAGTAATGTAATAATCCCCTGCTGTGTTGTGCTGTATAACTCTAATGCACTGTGAGAGGTGTGACAGGCCACTCACAGACAGGAAGGATATGTGTATGCGTGTGTCTTCTGTTCTCTTATTCAATCATAAGTTCCACTCAGGCAGAAATCACAGGTGGTGTTGACATACAGTGGAAATCCATCATTATCATATGCCACAGTGCTTTACCATCCTGCTGACAGTGTGCTCAACAAATGTGCAGGTCAATACCTAATCTGCTGTACATGCACAGATCCAGTAGTTGATTGAGTTGGAAATGGCATTGAACAGCCTGATGCTGACTCTCTCATAACTGCCTCGGGAACAATCAATCAGAGACGACAAAGCCGTTGGATCATTAGAACTGTTTTGGTTTTATCCATTTAAAGCAGTGATTTCCAACTACTTGCTCCCCAGGTGGTAATTTGGCACTGCCAGGGAGCACTCGGAGAAACTACAGAGTCACTCAACTAATCTGACAAAGTCTAAATTGCATTTGATTAAAAAACACATATTCAGTCAACTTTTTCACCAGGACTTTGTAAGTCCAAGATAAAAATGTGGGAAACTGCAAAAAGTGAAACAGTATAAACAGTTCAAATAGGTAAACAATGCAGCATTTCCACACCTCCACACTCAGCAAATGTTACTGAATGTAATGTTACTGAATGTAATGTTTATAAAACTTTAATACATTATCTTGACTGTAAACATTTCTGAGTTAGTCAGGAAGATTTTCATTTGCAGTGGTGATAGTTTAATAATGAAGACAACATTTCCCATGATCTTAAGCTACTTGATGATGTTGTGTTACTAAAAACAACATCATAATGGTTCATTATGGTTGAAATAGCAACTAAATATAACTACAAGTGATGTTTTTTTAACTGTAATTGTTTGAATTATATGAATGTATGATTGAACACACAGACACTGTCAGCACTGACAGTTCAAATGTGTTGAAAAATTGTTGCACTTATATTTCCTTTAAAGGTACTGTATGTAACAGTCTTGCACCAATTACAAAGTTATTATGCCTGTGGCTAAAAAGTGTTATCAAATGAATTTCAAGTTCTATGTCCTAGTCTTATGAATCATAATGCAAAGTGCAGAATCCTAAAGTTGCATGTCAAATTTCATTTTGCCTCAATACAGTTTTTTTTACTATACAAAGTACAATTTAAACAAGATATCAACCCTGCACATACAGTTCACCGTACTGATCTGACCTCTTTATAGGAATTGTACAGTAATTGGTGCTGCAATGTTGCATAGTATTAAAGAGCATCTAGTGTAATGAGCACATCCGATCAATGAGGGGTTACTTCAGTTCATTTGACAGGGCTGTGATAGTGCATCATGCAAAAAAGATGACTAAAACCACTAATCTAAAAGACCTCTTCAAATGTTGAAGATAAGTATACATAATATAAGGCAGAGTAGAAGAGAATGCAAAGCTTTCTAAGAATTCAGCTCTCCTTCATCTTTCCTTGTGAAGGAAACCTGGGTACATGCTCAGAGCCCTACTGGCTAAAAGATGAGGATGTCCTGAGGGTAAGTTTTAGTGTAAGGAGGCTGAAACAGACTGTAATTATATTTGCTGTGTGGGGTTAGGTGGGGTTCAGGAAGCCAACTCCGTTGGGGTTGGTGTATGCCGCTGTGTGGGTGACATGATGGATGGACTCCTCCCTAGTTGCTCACATTGATCCCTCAAACTATAATGGCCCAGGGAAAGGGGCCAGTATAGGAGCATCTTCTCAGAGATGAATGATCTGTACCTGGAGTCCTGAGAATCTTCTTTCCAGATCTGGACCATCACAACTTCATCAAGCATTGATTGGTAGCGGCGATAAATGCCTCGCTATGGTTGCTGTTAGATGAGTGTGGAAAATCTAGCTGGCTCCTTCTGATTAGAAACCTGGAATTTGTTTGCAAACACACGCTAGCTTCATGTACAGTCACATAATGTACCTCTATATTTAATCATCTCCACTCACAGGGTCCCAGCATTGGCTTAATAATGTGCTGCATTTTTTTTAAAGCAGAAACCAGGAACAGAGAGCAGGACAAGAACTGGTATGATCAAAAGCTACAGAAGAGGACTGCTGGACATCTGTGCTCTGATGTCCTTGACTGGAGTTTGTCTGAAACCTTACACAGGACATTTGACATATCACATCAGTGGTGGAAGAAGAACTGTACTAATTTTACATAATTAACTTTATCTTTATCATCATGCAGAGTGGAACCTTTCCCAAATGCTTATATGATTATATGCATATGCGCAATCTCTTTTTTTTATCTATTGTTGTGGAGGTAGTCGTGTCTGTATCATCATAATTAATGTTCCTTACTGCAAATGACAAAACACATTAGTGTAATGAAATACTTATGTTATTAGGGAAAGGCTTTCTAATACAAAGCTGACATTATCAAAGGATCAGTTGGAATCCAAAGTACGATCATTTCTTAAACCTAACCAAGTGGCTTTGGTGCCTAAATCTAATGGCAACAGAAAACTGAAATAAAAGCATCAACACATGCAAACAATAACAACAACAAAAGAAAAAAAGTTTAAAAACTTCTAAAAATAATAAAACTAAACAGAAACCCCAGTCCTGCACTTGACCCATTAATGCAATATGTCCTAGACTTTATTGCTTTTTGGTCAGCTGCAATTAAGGTCCTGGATCAAAAATAGTACGAAATTTTATTTTGTAGATAGAATGTTATTGATTTTGACTTTGGGTTTCCAATTTCTAGACAAGAAAAAAAAAAAGAAGCAGAGTAATATATTAAACTTGAACATATCTCAAAGTTGTGTCATTTAAAAGGCAACAGAAACATTTTTTTTTACGTTATAGAATTTATAAAAATATTCTAATATTCTATTCTATTCTAATATAAAATTGGATTGTGTAATGATTCACAGTATATATATATCAAAGTCCCTGGTTCCCTCACTTGACCTTCCCATCATTCTACCTAATCATCCTCTCAGAGCACTTAGTATGACTATCATAGCAACAGCAGTCCAGCAGCTGTTCCTGTTTGCCTGCTCTTGTGTTTGTTTTTTGACTGACTTCTTGCTCCTCTTTTGATGAATAGTTTAGTTTATAAATATGCATCATATTTCATAAGCTGATTCAATATTAGGTTCTTGATTTACAAATTAACTACTTACTTCTTGTATAGATAAGTGTAATAAATACCTCTAAAGTTAAGTAAATTTACTTCAGTAGTTCATTTTCACTTCCAGAAAATATGGCACATGCTCCCTCTGCATAGTTTTTGTTGCAAAGCCTTTTTTTAATTTAAGCAGAGCTTTAAAGATTCATGCTCTAATTGATGAATTTAGATACAGACATAATAAGCCTCAAATCTAATTTTATTCTTTTCCACTTTTTTCCTCCTCACACATCTATTTAAACATTTAGAACATCTGTTCATCATGATCTCCATTAAAGATCAAAATCTTGAATTTTAATTGGGGTTTTTATTAGCTCATTAAATGCTTTGTTTAATTAAAGTTTTATCCATAATTTCCAAATACAGTTCATCTTTGTGAATTTGTACAAAATGGCTGTGGATGGCATGTTGGTTAAATAGGGTCTGATGACATTGAGGGTGAGTAGTGAGGTGTTATTTGTCCAGACCTGGTGACACTTGTCCAGGTCCTGAGAACCGAGTCAAGCTGTTACCGAAGTGTGTGACAGTGGCCACCTGCTCCATCCATGGACCACTGCACTTCAAAAGGGCGGGTGGTTGGAGAATCACTACCTCCTGGAAGGTCAAAGCTCTTTGTGTAGTGTTTTCGTTGTTGTTTGAACAAGAGAAAGCAGTCATTATCCCCTATGGTATAGATGGAGCTATCAGTTTTATTTGACAAACCATTTTGTTGCTTTATAACATCATTCAAATAGTCACAATGCTCTTTTACTTCTGCTCCATTGGAGGAGTCCTTCAATGAACTCTGCATTTGGGTTGACCACCTACTTTCTGGATAAGGGCCCCAGATGGTTAATGTAAAATATTAACAACTTTTTAAGCATTTCTTTGTGGTTTACTAACATTTAGTGGACAAAAAGGGAAAACATCAGCAAAAGGGATTTCTTTTTACCTCTCATTGTTATTACATTAAATCTGATATATAAATGGCTGATGGGATAACATGCCCTCTGAAAACACTAATTAAGTGTTTATTAAAGTCAAAATTTAAACTGCAATATTACCAAACAGAACATATGAACACCAGCCAGCTAAAGTGATTTTTAATGATGTCCCAAAGATTCCTTCAAACTTATTTACTTTCTAAAATGGATTTCAGAGCATCAAATGTTAAATGTATTCAATAATAACTCATTCATGAATTACTTACAGTTATAACAACACTTTCCAAAAAGAGCATAAAAAACAAACCGAAGGGATTTAACTTCACATAATCTTGATAGCTTTTAAATGATCTGTTTATAACTGACCAATGTGGTAGTGAGATCACATCCCAAAAAGACCGCAAAGAATCTGAAATTATTTTATTGACAATTTATGTATGATTATCAATGTATTTCAAACATTCAAAATGAAGTTATTGCCGAAACAACAAATACCATCCAATAGTATTTCTTACAACTTTGCAGCCCAAGATTGTCATGGTTATGAATTATTTATTTATGCTTTGTCATTTCCTAAAGTCCCATTCTAACCCCTGTCTCCTTCTCCCTCTTTCAGCCAGGGCTGTGCAGGAAGGCGGGGCCGATCTGCTCGGGAGCAAGGCTTATCAACCTCACCTGCACGCAATCGGCAATCAGCCTGGCTTATTAAGCCGGCTCCAAACATTCTCATGTGCCAGACGATTCGTTCCTATGACTGCTTCACATGTGTTACTGCTCCCGAGTAGATCTCCCTGCCTCTTGCTACGCGTGCCGGTATTAGTTGTGTTTTTCTTTTCGCATTTAGCTTCTCTAGTGAGTATTTTTCTCCTGGAAAATTTCAGTTTTCATATTAGAGAGTTTTTTGCCCCTTGTGGTGATTTTGCGTTTGTGTTTTTTGTTACTTCCCCGAAAGGTGGTTTTTTGTTGTTTTTTGTGCTTTAATAAACTATTTCTCGAACGATTCTGCATCTGGGTCCTGGCTCCTTTTGATCAAACCTTAACAAAGATTTGTTCATAATAAGGGCTTGATAAAAGTTTTCACATCATTATTAACTTAAATAACATTCAAAGTGAAATTACTAAAGGGTTCAGAGGATGTGTTTTATTAGTGTTAATAAATGGTGTGTATTATTTTGTAATTTCTTATTTTGTTTCAATTAAGTTAATAAAATTACATATGCAGTATAATGTATAATTTTTTTTATGGAGGTAAAATAGTACTCAGGTAAAAAGTATAATGTCTAATGCAAGAGGCAAGTGAAAGGTCTGCTCCTGTGTTTACAGATGTACACAGTGCTGTAGGACTCAGCATGTTTTGCTGGAGGCCACAGTGTTCATCAATGACAGTTATGTTCGGAGCACAACTTTGAGTTGAGCCCAGTTTCATCACCTCTTCTGTCAAGGCTTCATTCTCATGCAGTGCAAATATTGTGAAGGGGGCTAAATTACCCAGAATCCCACTGTGTTACCATATGCTTCTCCCATTTTGTCAGAGACTCATGTTGAGGAGAAGTCTGCTGCTAACTGTCTGAGATCAAAGGCAAAAGTCCCGCAGATAAAAGTCAATTAGTGCAGAGATGGAGACAGACGTTAGCTAAGCTTTGTTTTGTCAAAAGCCCAGATTGTGCATAAAGTGGAAAAAATGGTGTGAAATAATACTATTTCTTTTCCACCTTTTACTTCAAAGTCATACTTTCTTTCCCTTGTTTCTGATTAGCATCAAAGTAATTATTAACATTACTGAAACAAATCTTGGCCGAAATCTCAAAGCCTGACAGGGCATCCCTACATCCCTGTGGAGCTTAGACTGCTCCAGCTCTCTATAAATTGCTAATGAGTTTCTACAAATTTGAAAAATGAACTTGACAACAGATGCTTGTGTTTCTCCTACAAATTAAATGCCTGAACAACAGCCAGAAATGTCCCTTTTCACCTCTGGACAATAAAGTATCTGCCTTGCCAAGCACTCTTTGACATTGGTCCAGATGTCCAAGTCTATCAAATTGTGTTCGAGGACTGCCATGACCATTGGCAAAGCTGGCCAAGAGAGCACTTGGATTTTCTAATCTGCCACGGGGCTTTGTGACTTTGAATAAGAAGAGTTTGCCCTTCAACTTGCATGTCCTCTTCATTTTTCTTCTGTTTGACTGAGCAAAACATGAAATTGTCAGAAGCACAAGAGGATGTCTGCTTTTAACAGACAAGCTCTTGTTTCATATCAACTGTTTGTGCTTTGATGTAAAATTAATAAACCAGAGGCAGTCTGTTTGTCATAAACGGTTTGGATTTTTGCATCGTGTGTTGTAGGGACACTAGCTGACTTGATCAAAGATTAAATCAAATCAAATATTGTAGCTTAGTTGCCTGTTTGGATTTTGAGTGAGACACAACACAATAAGATGAACGCTTATTTATGAAAACACCCCATCTTTTATTTCCCTGTCTGCACATGAAAAGATTGTACAAGTCAGTTAAAGTAATCTTCACCCTGAGTGTGATTTAAAAAAACATTGAACTATCTGTATTCATACTTTGTCGAGCCTCCGTTTCATCCTGAGAGCAGAGAGAAAAATGATCGATTACGTTATGCAGCAGACCTTTGTCTTTCTAGCTCCTAGAAATTAAGATAGGCAATCGTCCATCAGACCAATGCCAGGGACTGCTTCCCAGGGCATGAATATATGATTATATTGCTTTGACTGGAGTGTGCTACTCCACCCCAAAAAAAACTACAGCCCAGAATATTTCTCACTAGCTGTTCCAAATCCTCTTAATGCTATCAATCCTGCTTTTGCTCACTCCACTTCATTGTCTCTTTATTTCGGCACTTTCCTGCATGGGGAAGCTTGATTGATTTGGCTTTCAAGGATGGGAGACAGGAAAGTTGAGGGGCTAGGCAAAGTGTTTGGGAGCATCGCATAAACTGTGACACAGACAAATGGTTGGTTTGGATGAATTATTTGACTTTCTTTTTATTGCAGCTGGTTCCTTTCAAATGCATGGTCTCATCATGCCTTTTCTTCTGGTTGATAATGCAGTGACAAGCACATCTGTTTTTTTTCTGGCCCGAATCACTTTGTTGGAACAAATGAGTAAATCCAAAGATAGATTTTAAAAGGACCACGAGCAGTGCAAATGTAAGCTTCTTGGACAGTTCCTTGTTAATAAAGTTTGACCTTTTATTAGTAGATCCATTGCACTATAAATAAGTCATCTACCATTTTGGGAGTATAGTTCTGTCTATGTTTCTTTCCAAATGGATTAGAAGATCAAAATAATTGCCAGGACAAATACAGGTCTTGGCTATTTATGACCACAGCACACAAAATAAAACTTAGCATAAAAACTGAAAGTGCGTGAAGAACTCCATAAAAAAAGAAACAACAACTCCCACACCTTTTTTGGTTAGTTGAAGCTTGTTTGACAAATAGACATTGTAACAATGTCTATTTAGCACAGCAACAAATGCTATGTGTAGTTTGGAGAAAGGTATTTGTTAGGCAATTTATCAGAAAGACACTGTTGAAATTGCTAGTATTGCATAATATGAGAAGTTTTTAAAAATGAATAAAAGTTGATTTACTGTTCAGTACACAGATAGTCCCATGTTGCTTTAGCCTAGCTTAGCAGACAGAAAGCAGCAACTGCTTGTAAAGATAGAGAGAAGAGAAACAAAAGAGAAACAATGTTCTTCAAGAATGCCAAAACTGAAAAACTTGCAAACATTGTAACTGTAAAAATCAACATTAAATATATATTAGTGACTGATGTGACTTCTCATATAAGCACAAAAATGAGAGGAATAGGGAGAGGGTGCAAATGTCCCAAGTGAATTTAATGTTAGAGATGAAGTCAGTGCATTGACGGTGTGGAGCTGATAAACCTGGGCTTTTCAAATCCCCAGGAATCGATGTTAATCATATGAAAATTTAACCTTTAATTACTTGTGCAGATTTGAAACTCAGATAATCTGAATGCACCTTCTGAGAGCTTTTTCTGGGTTTGGAACTATGTGGTTCTGTAAACATTCCTGACAAAGTGAACTTGATCTTGGGCCATATACAGGTTTGAAAGTTCCAATGAGGTTCATCTGGTCTTCTAGTATGAATATGTATAAAGGTTTCTTTAATATACATTGGTCTGACATTAAAGAAACCTTTATACATAGGTTTGAAAGTTGATTGAAGGCAATTTTTTTTTCACTTCTGATCTGGTCATTTCTGTCTGTGCTTATATTGGCTGAGTGAATCCAGGACATGTAGGCCTACTGGGTGCATAGAAATGAAAGTTATATAGATTAAGTCGGTCACATCTGACTGATTAAGACACAGAAACAAGTACATTTTCTGGATTATAGAAAAAGTGTAAATTATGATTATATGTAAAAGTGGTATCAGGAAAATGGAGTGGATTACCTGTTCCTAACTTTGCAAGAGTATATTTTCTTAGACTGTGGTCTCAAAACAACACTGGATTCAGTTAATTTGGGTTCCTCACTGACAACGGCTTCTCTACAACTACAGCAAATATACATCAGCACTCATTCAGACAGTAAATGAAGCGGATGTAAAATCCTCTTCAGAGTTTGCCTTGTTATGGAAATCGCAGTGGCATTGATTAACACTATGTGCAGATTAGTCAGAGAGAGCTGAGAGGCAGCTGAGAGCCACACTGTGGGACAGGGACTTGGGGACAATTAACAACATTGACACCATTTGTCTGTTGATCCCAGGCAGCAGGGTTTTCATAGAGAAGTCCCAGCAGCCTAGCAGCCCTCGCTCACTAATCCTTTGCAAGATTTCCATTTTTAATGAACCACATTTATTTTTGCTACAACCGTTTAAACATTTCAACAGGGGTTTTTGTTGCCTATTGGAAGAGGCTTAAATTGATGTATTTCATATAATTGATGGTATTTTGGCTTAGTCAAAATAAGCATGAAATCATCTCTGACTCAGAGGCAGACAACACTGTAATTAAGCCATCACCCACCTGCACATACAATACTTACAGTATACACTTACACCTGTGTTTTTAATGTCATATTAACTGATATGTTCAATTACTCTTTTATTGGATTTTAATAAAGTAACCCATGCTACAAGAACAGGAAGTGTGGAGGAAAAGATACAGCCATGTGCTCTATCAGTGAATTAACTGAATTGCAAGTAAAAATATTAAATCTATTCATCCAATTTTTGCTCCCTCTCCACAAATTTCAGTGAAAAACTTCCTAATCTTTTACAGTCTTATATTAAAAGGTGGCACATGTTAAATGTTGCAGGTGGTGGGTCTTTGGGTCACGTCATTAATGCTAATTATTCAAAATCTGGAACAGGGGTGGGAGGTACACTGATTACCTAAGGTGATGATAATGGCTTCGGAAGCAACAATAGTCTAACCTCTGCATCTTGATTCATTTGGTGCTCATGCTCTTTAAGACCTCACTGACTCTCTCTGAGTGAATAACTGCCTTTAAATGCATACAAATTTACCTAAAGATAAGGTACTTTTAGATAACTTATATTGTTTTACAAATCCATATGCATATGACTCTACCCAAATTTCTTTTTTCAAGCAGGTGCTTTTAGTTTGTTTTCTTTAAAGAATGTTTAACATTTTAAGAAGTATGCTTATTTGCTTTACTGCTGAAAGTAAGACAAAAAGAGCCTCAAGGCCTTATAGCAAATATTAGCTTGGCACAGGATGTAAAATGAGGTGAACAGCCAGCCTGGTTTTGTTTATGGGTCACACAGCAAAATTCGTTCTGGCACCTCATCAGCCTAAAGGTTTATGCTAATTGATTTTATCTTGTTTGCTTAATCTGTGGAAAAACCCAAGTTTGAAAGAAATATCTATATGATGGCCTAGACCAGTAATTTCAATTTTCTCTGACTGCCTGGTAACTGGCCACCAGCTAGCTGTTTCTCCCTGTTTACTGTCTGTGCGCTAAATTAAGCTTAGATTAACCCTCTGATACATATCCATTCTACCTGTAATGCATTAGCAAGCTCAGATGTTACACTTCCACTTAATACTGCATTTTTGCTTGAGACCGCGCCTTTTTGTTCAACATTGTTGTATTATATGGTTAAATTCAAAGTCCCTGTGTGCAGATTTTACAAAACTTACAAAAGCTTACCAAACTTAGTTTTTGCTTTTGTAAGTTTTGTAAAATGGATTACGAACATTGGGATGTTTTTTGAGTCTGAAATTTGCTTGTCAAACACCAGAAAATAGTTTGTAATGCTGCTTCAATCTTTGCTTCCAAATTTTTTTTTTTTCCAATTTACTGTAGATACAGAGATCATTAATGCTAGTATTGATTTTTTTTTTATTATTATTTTTTTTTACCACTGAACAATTAATAATGTATTTTTTCAAAATCAAGAACCAGCCTATGGCCTATTTTTTATGCAGATCGCAAATGGTACGGTTCAGGTCTGAAAAAGCCTATATATATGGCAAGTAAACTATAATTGATGCTTTGTTAAGATTAGTTCAAGACTGCTGCAAACAGTAACTGAAAAGCAAAGGTTAATGTAATGCTTTACATGCTGGTGCTGCATGCAGACGGCTCTCTATACCACATAAAGGGCACTGTGTAACAAGCATTGGCACTGAATGTTGGCAATACATGAATGCTGTGCACTGCAGAATCATCCAATATAAACAGCTAGGCTGATCTGTTACATCTACAAAACCACACCCCTTGATGTTGGCAAAACACCATCATGAAAGAAGAACCTTTGACATGCACGGGGACAGGTGTACAAATGTTTGCTAATGCCGGAAATCATAGTGTTTATGGGAAAACGCATTGTATCATGAATATCTGGCCCACAGTCCTTTCTATAAATATAGGCTGAAAAGTTTCTTAGAAAACAGACAGCAATATGTTCAAATAAACCAAACAATGTCCGAATTTAAACTGGTCACCTGTGGATTGCCTCAAGGCTCCATCATTGGCCCCAAATTGTTTATTCTTTTTATTAATGGCATTTGTTATGTTTCTAATAAGTTAAAATGTATCATATTTGCTGATGACACAAATTTGTACTCCTCCGGGGGAAACT
>JAQMCX010000023.1:1882010-1894133 GCA_029814765.1 Acanthurus leucopareius
TCCTTTCCTTTTCAGCCCCGCCAATTCAAAAAACCCCCCATTTTACAAAATTTTTTATTTTAAAAAAAATTTTTTCTTTTTTTTTTTTTTGTTTACCCCCCCCCCCCCCCCCCCCCTTTCTTTTTCCCCAAGATTTAATTTCAGGCATTGCAAAGAGAGAATTGAGATCATACTGGAAAATATTAGTCTATTTTTTACTGGCTGACAGAGAAGGTGGGATTTTTATTGTGAAATAATTGCTACAATAGATATGAACCAATTACTTGATAAGATATTTGTAATTTAAAAAAAACAAAACTCTATTTAATTTGTTAAATCCCGTTACGTCTAATAAACAGGCGGGCCACTGTAAAGGCAGGTATGGCTAAATTCTCAAATGTTGTTATTCAACATCTTGTTGATTGATGCTTGAATGATTGAAGAGAAATATATATATATGTATATATATTTAAATTTAACAAAGTAATAATTATTTAGTGTTGTATCAGTCCAATAACGTTAAGAGATTTTGCAATGGGCTTTTACCTGTCTAAATTAGAATGTCATCCGTTTCTTAAATCATGTCAGGAAAAGAGTTAATAAGTATGTTTTCAAGGGTCGTGCCTTTAGATTAGTAGCCTAGGGCATCGGTACTTTTCAGGCGAAGTGAAACTGTGTGTTTTGTGTGAGCGTGCTGACCAACCTCTTCTAAGTTAATAACAAACTGGAAAAACTGTCGCACTAGTGCGTTTTTGCTTTAATATATTAATAGTTTCCACTAAAGACCGCGTCCTTCACGGCGATATCGTTCGCTGGGTCGGTTCACCTATCTGTAACTGGAGGGTGCGAGTGTCCGGGAACACATGTCCTCGGGATGAGTTAAAGATTAACGGAAAGATGAATGCAGCATCATGGGGAGGGCCGCTAGTTTTTCCTCAAAAAAAGAAGTGGAAACGCACCTAAGGCTATTTTTTTTACCTATCTCTCTCTCTCTCTCTGTATATCTTTATCTATATCTACAGACACACCCACACACACAGCAACATCCTCTACCAGTCGTGCTGTTGTCTAAAGACAGTTAAGAACTTTAAGAGGCAACTTTGTCTCCTAAGAATACGTATGTACGTATGTATGTATGAATGAAAGTATGTACAATACAAACATAATAAATACAAATTAATGAACAAAACAAAATAATAATCTACTTTCAATAATACTATCAATCTTATATAATAATTACCCTAACAATAACCATATTAGCCTAATAAAGCCTAATTAAGATGTAGCCTACTTAAATATAATACGGGGATCCATTTATATAGTTTATAAAAAGATAAGAAATAGTCAGATATGAAATTCTCCTCCTGATGGCCATAATCCTACTATACAGTTTTACTATTGAGCAGAAAAGAAATAAACGAGAAAGAGGAACGTTGTTTTTCCATCTGATCCCACTCCGCCGAAATTGATTTTAAATGGCGGATTAAACTTAGGCTATGTCGAGGCCATAAATAAAACGAAACACTCTGGATCCCCCCACTCAACCACCCCTCTCTTATCCTCTTACAGAGGTCTTTCAAATGAGCACACAGTACATGCGAAAGCACCAACACATACACACCTAAAGGCATGCATTTGGAGGGACGCACAGTAGTTGTGCAGATGAGCGAGCCAGTAAAGATGATAAAATCATAGATCATGGAAGATGTAGGAAAATTATTTTTGCACATACGAACACGCATAAGCACATGCAAGCTCTTTTGGAGCAGCCGATTTCCTCTGACGAAAAAAGCTACTCCGACAACAACATATTTTTAAGTCCTACGCTTCAGGTTTCTGGGACATAACATACGCAAGCACACGTAGACACACACACACACACACACACACACACATAACCGTATGGTATTATACGTTCTTGGATCTTCTTCAGCAAAGTGTACGCCAAGCCTAGCATAGGGGAGTTAGAGGGTGACGCTTTGGCCTTTTCTCCCTCCACTGATAAAACCTGTCTCTTACCTATCGCCAGCATCAAAGAAAGAAAGATGAAGTCAACAACCAAACATTCCAACACGGTAACGTGCGCCTTCATTCAAGGAATCCCTACCTCCGTCGTGTACTGTTTTTTGGAAGAGCACAGAAAAATCATGTCTCGGGCACATCATAATTTTGTCAACAGCTAATACGAAACAGACCATGCACACACTGACACACATTGTGCCAATTGCGCATCCCACCCTGAAACAACGACAGAGGTGAGTCCAGTTGTTACGCCAACGTGAGCAAGTAAAAGATTTTTTGTCGGGTGTGTATTACCTTAAAGATGAAGTTGTGTTTGCGTCTAAATGTGTGGTACTGTTGCCAACACGACGCTAGATGGCACCAACGCGTTTTTTAGAAGCTTGATGTGACTGCTCAGCTACTCATTAGGAAGCAACGCCGCAGAACAGCACTATGGTCTCGGCTGGCTGTTAATGACGCTACCGCTTGTGCAACTTCTGCAGCTGCAGTATACTACCGTAGCCTATTCTTTCCCTGTGCCCAAAAGACAAGACCGATCCCTTATACTTTGCAGTTATACCATCTAGGCGATTATTTATCACTATTTGTACGGTACTTCTTTTGGAATAATTGTACAATTATTTGCTGAAACACTGTCACCCAGTGACTATCTTTACGTACACGTCAAAGACCGAAGACATATATTTTACTGTGGAGTTTTAAACAGGTTTCCACCCTTTTATTCTGGTGGATTACCAATATTTGCGCTTTTTTAGACTGCACATTCAAATTTATGAATAAAGTTTTGGATATTTTTAAAAAAAAATGTACAAGATGATTTTTATTTGACCCGAGCTAAGCAGGCGCAATAAAAGAAGATTTAACCCAGAAATGTATGAGGTAATATTTAGGGATTAGTATGTAGAGCTTTGTTAGGTAGCGATGCACAACGTAATATTCCTCCAGAAAATAGAATATATATATTTGAGTGTGTGTGTGTGTGTAAATATATGTGTGTGTATATATGTGTGTTTGTGTGTGTGTATATATATATATATATATATATATATATATACATATACACACACACACACATATATATATTTAATTTTTTGAATTTAAAGCATGTATCAGTATTCTGGTACACTTAAAATGGTTGGCCAGTTGTGGCCATGTATGTGGTGACTTACTAATATCCACTGGAGTGGTTGATATGCAATCATAGAATCAAAACCCTTGCAAACTCATACTAGAAAACCGCTTGTGAATAGCCCACTGTAGTGATCACTATGAATGACAGGCTTAACACCAGTATTTTAACACTAGTATCTATTCTTTTTGTGCCCTATCTTTTTAGATTTCCTCTGTCTTTATGCATTTTGTGGGAATTATGGATTGTTTTTATCTCGCACCTATAACAATAACACATAAAGTCGATGATTCCCTGGTGTATCCATCAGTGCATATCATGGATGACAGACAAATCATGGTGGAAATGACATAAAGGGCATATCAGGTTTAAACAGACATAAGAGGGAGACTCAACTGTGGAAAACTGAGAAAAGTTGTCTAGTGAAGGTGATGTTTGTGACAGACAGGCAGAACTAGTGGAACCTGTTCAAAGGGAACCATTGAACATTGTCAGCGATGATGGAGAAGTGGCGGATAGAGTACTGATAAATCTATAATCTAGTGAAAGTCAAATTACTACAATAAAAGACTCAAAGAAAATTGACATTTGAGAAAAATTGGGGAAGTGGAAGTAAAAAATTACCTATTTAATAAATGGCTCTAAATTCAAGTCCCTTTACATTTTAATATCATAACAATTATTTTTAAGTATTTTAAACAATTTACATTTTTAAAGCAAAAGCTCAACAGACCACTATAGCTACTAGATAAATTACCAACATTATCATAACATCAGAATAAACACTACATATGACATAAAAACAAAGCTTACATTACGTAACTAAATAAAGTTTCATGTGCAGTCACTGCATCTTAACTGCTCTTTCAGGTGTAAGAGGAGGAGATTTTAAAAAGTGCAGGCCCAAGCACTTTTAGGAGGCACAGCAAACACTTCATTGTGTATCTGTTGTCTTTTTTAGATTTTGGTCTAGGTTTGCATAAGGGTTGTTACTTATCATCACATTGTGGTCAAATGAAAGTTGTGTTTTTTTTCTTAAATGCCTTTATACTCAATCCTTGTATTGTAAGTAGACTGATGGGAATAAAGGTATAAATGGCAAATATTGCAGAGTAAAAAGTAAATTACTGGTTCAATAATGTATTCAAGCAAAGCATAGAAGTACAGTTTAAAAAACAAGCATGAAAATTGCTTGTTCCTTTGCTTTTACCTATTTGTTGTATGACCCACCTCACAGATGAAGCATAATACTTTATTATGAGCTTTTGCTGACACTAAAAAAGATTTACACATTAGAGCAAAATTAATTATCTTTTCTCAGTATGTTGTCTTTATTCAAAATAAAGTTAGAACTCTTTGAGTTAAAAATTCTTTGAATTTGAAGACGTAGCATCCACTTAGCTTTGTACACAAACCAGTAGTGTCTTATATGTTATTTTCTGTTTCTTATACACAACAAACTACAGAATTTCTTGTTTCTTTGGATTTATTTCAACCTGATTAGCTGACACCAAATTCAGAGGTCATTCATGTGATGGGCCTACATCAGACCACGGTGTTGGTAATCTGTTTGGTGCATAGTCAAACAGTAATTTTTTCTGATCCAAGAAAGATGATCTTCACACAACTACTGATGTGCTGAACAGTTGTGATGGATTTAGCAGTAGCAAATCCACTTAAATCCACAGACACTCTGGAGCCCCTCACAGAATCAAAAGTCTTATCAGCTGACCTATGAGATTATCTAGTTTGCCACTGATAAGCTCAGAGTAGCAGAATTCTTTGGTTAAGGTCACAGCGGACTGCTCATATTTGGGCGCCTGTCTGTCTTCTAGAAGAGAGACTCTGAAAAGGTTGTGAGGAGACAAGGCCTCCACCTCAGGTGTATTGCTTTTGTGTAGTTGGCTTCTATCTCATCGGACTTTTATCACTTAATCCATCTACTTGACCTTTGGTGGAGTCTCCAAAACTATTTCTTTTAACAGATTTTGCATTGAGCCCCATCAGATCCCTGAGGACAGTGCGAGCCGTTTCTGAATGATTAGTGCCCTGCTTTGTTCTGCTTGAATGGGGCTTGTAAGAAAAGCTTTTTCAGTTGGAGATCGGTGGAGGGGAAAGACACTGACAATGCCACCGGAATAAATAACATTCTCACATCCCGTAGTCATATCTCACCGGCTATTGACAATAATAAAAAAAATCCTTCAGGGTATGATTTATTGCTGGAAGAGGAATGCAGATTGTTTGCAATGTACTTCTATTTACTTCAATACAGTGATTTGCAAATAAAGTGTTGGCAAGCTGGATTCTTTCCACCTCAGTCTTTCTCTACACATCAGTAAGATTAATGATCAAAAGCTTCACAAGATGCCACAGATCTGTATGTTTCACAGAGAGCCAAATCACAAAAATGATATATAAAAAAGCAGCTGCAATGCCTGAATACAAACAGAAACACCACAGGGTGACTATGCCCTTCTTAATTCCACCCTTTGCCATGGTCCATTATGTATCCAATCTGTAGTGATGGAACAGAGTGGCCACTCCTCACGTCCATCTGGTCAAGTGTTGATTGTTTTAGGAATGAGATTGCACAAGTAGACGCACAAACCCTGCCTTTAGCACCACAAGTGCTGGGGAAGAAGAGGGGGAGGCCTCTCAGACATTGATACCATGTCTAAGGAGTGGCAGAGGGAAAGGGATCCAAATGTGAAAATTTCCATTCTTTACAAGTGTTTTTGCAATGTTTCATGCCAATACAGCACTTCAGCTGAGGGAGTGAGAATAGAATGAAAAAACACAGACAGCAGCCTCAACACATCCTGATAGTGGAACAAGATGTCGGGGCATAACTTGGATTTGCTTTCTGCAAGCTTTAGAAATTTTGTTTATGAAGGCATTAAAATGTGTCAAATGAATTACTATTCAGTTTTACTGTCTGCAATGGTGTGATTTTTGTCTTTATTTGTACAGTTTGTCGCATCCTGTCCCTCCCTGTGAAGGTTTAAACACCACCTCTGAATACGGCCTTTAAGAATACTTAATATGTGTTCAGCTGACCCTTTGTAGGCAACTGGTTTGTTTACAAAAAAATTTATCTTGTACAGCTCTTCTTTTTTGCCATTGTGTTTGCTCTTACTTCCAAGATTAAGTGAACACTCTTAGTGGATGTGTTTAAGAAAACTGGCCATTAACATAAATTTCATCCACAATTCCTATGTTTATGGGCAAGTCTATATCACAAAATATCACCCAGGAGTTATAAAAGCATCTTTTGTGATGCAGAGCCTCATACCCTGTTTGTTGCAAATCAGTAAACAATAGCTTCCACTATGCTGAACAATTAATATGTTATGAAAAAAACCATAACATTAGCATTCCATGTTATTTTTATTTAATTTTTACGTATATTGTGACTCTATAAATACAAATCAAATATATTTGTTTTGGTCTCCACCAACTCCTTATATTTTACAGATAGCTGGTAATTTTTTGTTCATGCTCGTTGAGGATTGTAAACGTGAGAAAATTGATGAATGCAACACATTGTATTTAATAACTTTCATTAAAGAAATAGCTGTTGCATGCTTTATTGTGCTGTCCAGAAAAATCAAAATAAACTCTCAAATTTTAAATCTACTGCTGTTTCACACTCCGTAAATCTCTGTCGGCAAGTTAGTCAGAGTGCTCTCTCATTAGTCAGCCAGCTGAGGTGTGCAATATCCTCAGCATGAAGAGGGTTTGGATAGTGAAAAGGCTGGAGTGTATTAGAGCACTGCGCTGCTGTCACTACAACTGATAGTCCTTTTAGGACTGCCCTGAAGAGTCTGTACAGCATGCTCTCATTTCTAGAAATCTGGACAAGTATTTTAGTTAATGAAAACCATTATAACCCAGAGTTGAGACCATGATGCAGAGTTGCAGTCTTACACGCTTCTCTGTGCTTCCATTAAAGCACTAACCCATCCAAAACCCCATAAAAAAGGTGTCTGCCCCCTGACCATGTGATGTTTTTAAATCAAAATTTAACAGGAGTTGAGTTAATTGTAGAATTTAGAGAATTTTAGTAGATTTTAATAATTATATGGAACCGATAATGATACCATAAGCACTGAGTTTATCTTATTATTAGATTTGATTGCCTTCTGAGTGCTAACAAACCCACATACTGCTTTAACAACACCCCTCACCTTTATTTCTGATATCCATTTATACTAGACCATTATTCAATAACTTTTAACCTCCCTTTAAACATGATGCTTATGTCTCTTGTTTCTCTTAAAAAGTAGATTACAAAACAAAGAAAGTTGACTCCATTGTATAACCCCTTAACCTGTGTGTTAAAGCAGAGACCGTAAAAACTTGATGGGAAATGGCATTCCAAAGAAAAGCCCTCTGCAATGCTACAACAGCAAATTACTCCTCACTAACTGAGAAAAACAAGAAAAAAATCAGGTTTCTTGTCAGCACTGTAGCCAGGCTGAAAGAGAATCATGAATCTATTGAATCTTATGTTCCCATATCTCCACTATTGATAACTTTATGAGCTTCTTTAATGAGAGAATCACAATTATTGGAGACAAAATTTATCACGTCTTGCCTTCAGTTGGTCCCAGTTTTTCATCAAATGTTAACACCTTAGAAGCAGCTCTGAAACCAGATATGTATTTTGACTGCTTTTCTTCCACTGACCTTAATCAACTAACTTCGACAATTCCTTCATCTAAACCATCCACCTGTCTTAAAGATCCGACCTCAAAAACGGTGCTTTAGGAATCTTTGCCCTCAGTTAACACTTCTATACTAGATATGATTAATCTGTCTTCATCAACAGGGTAGGTACCCTAGTCTTTAAAATTATGTGGAATTAAACCTCTTCCTAATAAGCCAACTTTTGATCACAGGGTTTTAGTCAACTATAGACCTACAGTATATCTACCCTATACCTCTAAGATGCTTTTGAAAAGATTTGGTAGTCAGTTATTTGACTTTCTGCATGACAGTGGCTTAATTGGTGAATTTGAATCAGGCTTAGAGTACACAATGGCACTGAGACAGAATTGGTGAAAATTACTAATGACCTTCTGTTGGCTATAGATAAAAGACTTGTCCCTGTACTTTTCTTGTTAGATTGTAGTGCAGCTTTCTAAACCAGTCAACTTCAGAGACTGGAACATTTAATTGGTATTAAAGGAACAGCATTATCCAGATTGCTTTCAGTTATATGTGTTAATGATGAATCCTCTGTATCCTCATGGTCTGGTGCTGGGATCAATACTATTCCCACAAATATGATTCCCATAGGTAATAGTATTAGTATATTAATTTTTATTGTTATGCAGATGAGCCAGATCGTTGGTCTTACACTCTAAAAAATAATGTGCTGCCTCAACGTAAAAAATTGACATAACAATTTGTATTGATCTTTTTAAGTTATTTCAACTTTGCCAATATTAAGTAAATGCCACAAGACTTTTCTAGTTAGGCAAACTCAATCACTTTAGTACAAGCAACATGAATTGCTCTGTCCTGTACAAGCTTCATTAATTTGAACCAACTAAATTTTAATTGTGTGAAAATTACTTCTTTTAGTTTTTCAAATGTATTTGTTTTACTTTGATTTAACTTAAATATGTTTATGCAAATTGTTACCTTAATTTTTTGAGTACTACTAACTTATTTATCATTGTCAGAATAATTACACATTGAAATTCCAGCTTAATGATGAAAATCTTTATTCAAACATGACTAGGTTTGACATTTCAATAGCATACAAACTGTAGCATCCATAAAATAACATAAAACATAACATTTTGACAGTCATGCTGATCCTACTGATTTGAATTCTTTGCACTGAAAGTGCATTTATAACTACTATATGTGTACAACTATAGTGTATTTAACAAACTCTCAGCCTTACATCTAATGTACAGTATGTTACTCAAATAACATTACAAATGACACTGTAAAATACCCTGCCTAATTTGAGAATAGCATAACTCTTCGCATTTTTAGTGCAGCAATTTATTTTTTAGCAACATTACCTTAGGACTGGCTTTGAGATCATCCAGCTCGAGGAATATCTTTTGAAACACTTCAAAAGTATTTTTCAGTGATTTTGGGTAGCTGAGGTTGAGTGCGTATATCAGCCCCATTAGCAAGGCACAGGCTCTGGGAATATCCATGTTTGTTAGGACCTCTGTTCCCTCTAGGACAATCTTTGAACGGGCTGGATCAGATGTTATGCCACTTTGTGTAGAATCAATTTTCATCACTTCATCCGTACTATCCCTGTTACCACCTGGTAGGTCAGAATAAAAACGCTTTAAGGGTTTGTAGTTGGCCAGAAAATATCACATACAGTAACTTTTATGTCAGTGTCTCTGGGAAGAAAGGTAAATTTTTGTCCTTTTGGCATGTTTTAAATTAAGCAGCTCTGTCTCTACAATGATGGGCAGGCAAACAATATGTCTGTCTCTGTGAAGGATAATGGTGTCTGAGTTACCTCCTCTTTGAAGAGCTCCTCTTCCTTTTCCCTAAGGTAAACCATTGAGCAACTGATGGCGGCCTCCTCCTTGTCTCTACAAAATTATCCTGTGAAGAAAAAGAGTGTTGAACTGCTGTCCAGGGTTAACCCTAACCCTAAGACAAATGGATGATGTTTATGAGGCCTGATATCTACCATCTCACTTATTATTTTGTTTTAATTTAAAGTTTTGCCAATTATATTATTATCTGACAAATTATTCCCTTGTAACGAATTACAGTTGTAAACAGCTACATATCTAGGAGACAATAAAAATCTTACAATTGAATTTAAATTGCATTTCTGGCTATCTGTAAAATTTAGGTCCATTATTCAGTCTTCAGTTACACTAACATGTATCACTCGTGATCAAAAGCCCTACATCATCCAAGTGGATATTCTATTTAAAGTAACTACATTAAATTTATTCATACCTCTAACAACATGTTCTGTATGTGGTGAATCTTCATCTTTGCAGCCCCCCCTATTGAAGATAGCAGGGACATTATTTTCGCGGAGGAGTGGTCTAGCTTTGCCAGGAATGTTGTCTACAGGCTCACAGTGGTGATCCTCCTGAATTCTTGGTTTATCTGTATGAAAAATGAAAGGCACTAATGATCTGACAGTTGTCCCTCTTCCTCACTTCATGAAGGAGCTCGAATCTTTCATGTTCCAAACTTTCGTCTGTTTCTCCTTGTGGTATAGTTAACTTCTAATATTTTTGGCAGTGCCTACAACTACTGCTAGATTAGTATAACTTTTTTTTTTCAACCGATTTTGAATATTCGAAATGAAAAAGAAGAAAAACAAAATCTTGCTATCTAGTCTACAGCAATGCAATTATGAGGAAATTACACACTCAAGTTAATGGTGTTAGAACAACTAACTTAACTAGCTTATTAATGTTGAGACCATTCCTGTTCTGCAACGCTTGTTACCTCACTAAATTTGAAAGAGGCCAAATGTGCATTTTTTTAATCTTTGCCAAGTAAAAACTATTGCTACAGAAATTCAGAACCAATTAACACTATTTGGCTGCCATCATAAAACAAAACTTTCCAAAGACTAATGTCATGGCCGAATTACAAAACCAATTAGCTAGCTAAAAGTCTAATGTTGCTAGCTTAAACATTACTGCCATTAACAGCGAAAAATCATTCAGTTTTGTGAAAAACGATTTCTTGTACTTTATGCTGATAGAATTACAAGCTATTTAAAGTTAGCTGAATTAAACTAGTCACAAAAAAAAGCCGTACTCACCGAGCGTTAAAGTTTTCGAACCGTTATTTCTTATCTGCGCTTCGGTCTTTTCCCTCTAACAGGCATGGTCTGTCAGCAGAACATGTCTGGGCACCTCATCCTTGTACTCAGTTTTTATCCAACACTTACGAGATTTTTAAGTTGTACTAACTAAATATACTTCCCAGTTAAATTGAGGCAGAAATGTCTGTTCAAAATCTATTTATTAATGAGTTAAGATTATTTTATTTGTTTTCAATTTAGACCAACTTATTAAATTAAGTTATCAACTTATTATTAGCTGTATATTTAACAAACATATTTTTTATGCAGAAAAAGCTCTTGATTTTGAGGTACACTAACTAACCCCATGAATTGTTTTTTAGAGTGTAGTCTTGTCTCCTGCTCCACTGTAGGAAATCTGAGAGTTTTCTTTGATCAGGATCTGTCCTTTAACTCCCATATTGAACAAAATCAAAAATATTTAACCCTCAGAATCTTCCAAAAATCATCCACATCCTGTCTCAAAAAGATTCTGAAAAACCAGTTCACACATTTATACTTTCATTGCAACTATTTATCATCACGTTGCTCCAATAAGCCTTTAAAGATGCCAAAGTTGGTCAAGCATACTTGTGTACTGAAAAAAAGGGATCTTATGTCTTTTATGTTAGATTCTCCCCACCTGCCACCTGTTAAGAATAGAATTCAAAATCTTCTCGTCTACAAAGCACCTAATATTCAAGTACACCTGTATTCAAACAGCTCATAGGACTCTATTTTCCCACTGGAATACTGTTGTCTAAGGATATAGGCTTATGTGTGGGAGCTACTGTGGTCCTGTTCGTCATTGTTATTTCCCAGACTTTGATCAGTCACTCAGTTCTTATTCCTGTTCTGATTCCATATTTCAATATATATCAACATATCACTATGTTCTATTATTGTTAATAGTCCAGAAGAGTTTTTGCATCTATTTCCTCTCTGATTCTGTGTGTGTTTGTGTGTCTCTCTCACTCTCCCTCCTTCTTAGACAATTTATGTTGTGTTTTGTTTAGGGATAGACCGATTATCGGTTGGGACGATTATCGGCGCTGATATTCGGCATTTTGACGCATATCGGCATTGGCCTTTTTTTTAATCCGACGGCTGATAAGAGATCAATTTAAAACTGGGTTATTTTGGCCCTGATGCAGCCACTCCTCTCTGTCTGCAGTCACTACTCTGT
>JAQMCX010000023.1:1940783-1952903 GCA_029814765.1 Acanthurus leucopareius
CTTTAAAGCTAAACTTTCCGTTTAAAAGTCCCTTTTCTGTATCCATTTCTGCTTTGTAACTGTTTGCAATGTTATTTCAGCGCCACTTCCTGAAACTACGGGAGCTGGCATGGCACAGACCGTGTGTGCGTTAATTGCGCGTTAAAAAAATTAGTGCCATTGAAAGGAGTTTGAGTTAACGCGTTATCAACGCACCTTGATCTCTCTCTTTCCCTCCTCACCACCTGGATGAGTTGTGTAAATTTTTTGCATGTTTTTGAGTGATCTGTAATATAAAGGTCTCAGTATCATTTTCAAGAGACATTTGATTGGAGGGGTGGGCTGGTTACCGCAACTGACATTAGCGTTGAAATGATCTGTGTATGTGGGTATAATGAGTCTTAAATATTTAAGGTTTTACATGAAAAAAAGGGAATTTTGATTTTTTTTTTTATTGATAGCCTACAAAGAAATAATGTAGATTTTTTTTAGTGACACTGAATAAAACCTTGGCAAAATTTATATTTTATTTAAATGTATTTTGAATGCTCACTTCCATTAGATCATTGACAACCTGTGGCCTTGAACAAGGCTAGATACCATCTAGGCAAGGCTAGCAAACATGGTTACCTTAATTATACCAGTGCAATTATTTTTGCCATGATGACCTTCTTTTCCTAACTTTAATCACACTTGCCAATTCCAGATATGATAGAAAAAAATTCATAAACATTGGCAGGAGATCTCTCAAAATTCTATGACTGTAGTCAAGGATTTTGCACATAAGCCAGTATGCATGTTCTGCCTGACCATTGAGTTGCCTACACCCTATCCAGCACCTTGAGGATGAACTTAAACCATAATGGAGATCCAGGCCTTAGTACCCAACACCAGTGTTGAACTTCATAATGGTGTTCGTGGCTCAATGGAAGCAAATTCCTGCAGCCAGACTGAAGCTGTCATAGCAGCACATTGTGGTGACTTCTGCTTGTGTGTTTTTCAGCAAACCTGGCGGATGCAAAGGACTAACATAAGTTCAGTAGCAGGCAAATAATTAAAAACTTCAACTTGTCTATTGCAAATTCATAGAATAAGAAGTGTGAAGCCAAACAGAAATAGCTCTAAACTGCATGTTTTTATCTTTATCTTTGTCTCTAAATTGATTTTGCAGTTGCCAGTGACACGACTGGGTTGGTGATTTTGAAATAATGGCCGATACATAGAGAGAATTTCATTTCCAAGTTCCTTTCATCCCAATGAAGGCCAAAGTCGGTCACATTTCTGGCACAAAAGGGCCTTGCCAAATGATGCTCTCTTCGTATTAGAGTAGAAGACAGAGAGGGTAATTTTATACTTGTTTATGCCCCACATACCCCAGTTCTTCTCACATCAGAGTAAATTGATTTCACTCCTTATATTGCACCAATCCTCCAGTTTCCTCCACTCCATGCTGAAATTAATCATGGTAATGTCCCCTCAAAGTAAAAAGAAAATTAATTTTCACTTCCATACTGATCTAATTAATAACAGGGTACAAGTAAGGAGAAAATGGGAAATCATTACTCAGCGAACATTATCTTTATTATTTGTACCCACTTATGGGCAGGAATGAAGGGGCAGCAGTGGAGAAAGTTAAGGCAGATACCTTGAAGAGTGTCTGACTTTCACCAAGATTCTGCAGAAAGCATTAAAAAATGGCCATTGATTGCTTGCTAATAGCAGAAAGAGGAGGGAGAGAAAAAAAATGCTGCAACAATTTCCAATCTTAAAAAAATGCTTATCCATTCATGCATGTTATTAAAGCCATTTAGCTGAAATCCCCCTGCTGAAAGACAGGGGACATGGAAGATGGGATCTCAAACAACCTGAGCTCACCAAAGCCCCAACTTATTAACATGTACTTGACATCCATAAATCAAAGTGACAAAGTGCTGAAATCCTTATTTGTGATCTAAAGCAAATTTCTCTCCTGTCACACACTGAGCTTCTCCATTACACAGTTATGTTAAAATGGGCTAGAAGTCCTTGTTTTTCCCTCTATGTGATCGCCTCATTATCATTTTAGCTATTTAAGTGCTGCACATTTCTGTTGTTTTTGTTTAGTCCACATTAACAAATGCTCAGGAACTGATAGAGAGAAACTTTAATTATCTTTAATAGGGCTCACATGAGAGACTAACTAAATGTAAAACTATCTCAGCCTCTGATCCATTGATTTATGGTGTATTCTTACTGTGAGAATCAGGTCTTAACACTGAGTCATGATGCTGCCCTGTGGAATTTGCTGAGACTGTTATGATTATAGGGAGAATTAATGATGATAAGTGTATAAAAAATATATATATATATTTATAGTAAGAAAAAAATCTAATGCTACCCGGATGCCTTTTTTAAATCTATAATTCTTTCCTTCTTGACTTTCCTGCTCACTTTACCTTTGATTTTGAACCAGAACCAGCAGTCAAAGCCCCACACTCTGCATTTTCAGCTCTGCCTCAACTCTACTGTCAACCTGGAATAACTCAGCATTTTCCTTCTGTATGTCAGTTAATACTGTATGTCTAGAAACTCAGCAAAGTAACGACTCAATCTGCAAAGTCTAAGATGGCCTTGTTGCTGCAGTAGACTGCAGGAATATCAGATATTGTCTGAGAATCTACAGCCAGTCTCTCCTTTTCCTTCAGTGCTCTAAAACATGCCTGTCTTAAAGTCTTTCCTCCGACTCAGGACAACTGTGCTGATGGCTTTTACTTTGTGTCAGCTGACAAATTGATTTCTGTCTGCTTGCTTGTATAGTAGCTTGATTTCTCTCTGCTTGCCTGTACAGTAGCTACCTCAGCGTCTCGTAATGTTTGCAGGTGTATGTGTGTTGGTGCACTGTCCTTGGACTCAGTCTACATGCTGACTAAACATGGGGTAGGAGGACTTACTGTCTACAATATGTGCACTGGAAAAGCAGTGTCCTTATCTGTCTGCTGAGTTTATGGAGATAGATACGTACACTGCTTTTATGGGAATTCAGCTTGCCTCAAATTGACTGTAAAGTTTAACCATAAAACACAGTTACCACAGACTTGCCATATTACAAAGGAAAATAACTTAAACCTTAGACCTTCAAATTATAAAGAACAGGTAAAACGCCCTTTAAAAAATGTGCATGCAAAATTCCCTCAAGTTAAGTTTCCTCCTTCCTGCATTTTCCTTCTTCATCCTCTGACCTGGTTTAACTCAAAAAGGGCTTTGGTGTGCCTTACAGTTTTCTCCTGCAGATGGATTTGCTGCACAGCCATCTTTCTTTCCCCTGATGAAGCTGCCCTACTCCATTAAGTTCCTTTCTGCTCAGCTCTGAGCCTGCTGACTTTGTTGAACCTGCCCCAAAATAACCTTTTCTTCCTAGTGCTGAAACACTTGTGTGTGAATAAAAGTCCGTTTTTAAAAGTCTGAGTATCGAGCCCTGATCTGCCCTCTTCCTCTGTGTCATACAGCTCCATTGTTTTTCAAAAACTACTGAAAGCACATCAGTGAGCCAGAGTGTTACACTGGGTGAAATATTCTCATTACCATCAACAAATAATATGGTTTGTTTTAAATCAATCCTCCACACACACTGTCCTGCTGTTTCAAATACTAATTAGAGCACCAAATGTGGATTAATCTGCTGCTGAAAATAGTCCTCAGCAAATGTGCTATTAAAACTACAGTGTTCAGCTGTTTAAGAACATTTACATTTAATATGTCTTTGAAAAAGTAAAATCATGAATTTGTGAGTTATTTTATTTGTGTCTTCGGTGGAAAACAATGGACTTGGGGCTGAAAGACAAAGAGAGGAAGTTGGAAGTCACTGAACAGCACAGACTCCCAGCGGTTTGATCTTAGTTTAACACACTATTTTCTGACAAATAAAAAGATGTACTAAATTGTCAACTTATCCTTTAAAAACACAGGGTTAGAGCCTGCTCTCATTTCTAAAAAACACTGTACTCAGCTGTAAAACACATATGCCATTTAAGTATAAGGTCATTTTTTATCTTAAATGTACCTCATTTAATTTGCTCTCTAATAGTGACGCAGGTGGACATCATGCACAAAGTAAGTTTGCTCATTTTCATAAGAATCTAGTTTAATTAAAAGATACAATGATTGTGGTCCAAAAACTAAGCTAAAAATACATCTTTTAATGTTTTGGTTTTTTTTTTAAATTTTTTTTTATGTATGTACCTTTTGGAAGTTAAGCATTCTTCCAACAGTGGACAGTTAGCAGGGTGACAGAAAATGAGGAGAGAGAAAGAAAAGACCACATGCAACAGAGGTCCCCAGTCAGTATTGAATCAATGAAGCTGCTATCACAGTATAAAAGTCAAGTTGTGAATCTTAACTTGGCCACCTAATGATGATACACCCTCTGAAGGAGTACGACGTTGTTGTGCTTATGCCACATTTGAGTCATATATTTCAGACCTTAATGGTGACTGGAGGAGTGAGGAAAGTCATCCACAGCATCAATCAGCCAAATAGAAAAGCTTTTAACATAAAGCTATTAAGTCAAAAACACATATATGCATAAGTCAATTTGTTAGTGGATAATCAAACAAATCAAAAACATGTCAAGTGTTACGGTTTCGTCAAGGAGAGCCAGGACCCAAATGCAGAGAGGCTTGAAGGAAAATTTATTTCACAACAAAAAACACCCTTGCGGGGAAAACTGGAAAAACGGAAAACTACAAAAAACACAAAAGAACAACAGAAAATCACCCGAAGGGAAAACTAGACTTACAAACTGCTAGAACTCAAAGTGCCCAGGACTAAAAAACTCACTGGCGGAATAACTAGAGTAACGCGGAAATAACAATCAATAGAGAAAACTTGAGAGTGGAGAGATCTTCTTGGAAGCAAGGACTCAGAGACTGAAAGCATGGGCACGAATCGTCTGGCTCAGGATTCAGAGCGTGAGTGGGTTTTGAAGGCTGCTTGATTGCCAATGAGAGGCAGGTGTGGCTCGTGAGTCTCGCTCCCGAGCTGACCAGCCCCGCCTCTCTGCACGGACCTGCTGAGTGAGAGGGAGAGGGAGAGAGGGATCAGCAGCAGAAAAAAACCACACAAAAACAGAACCATGACATTCAAGCATGCCAAAAAAGGGCAACATTTTTAAATATTTAAATCTTAAAAAAACATGCTTAGTCAATAGCTTCAGTGGATCATCAGTGATGCTGAGGATGTGAACAATTTAAAAATCCAGTGCTGACCTAATTTCTGATTAAAATTGCAATTTCAAGGTCTCCCAATTAACAAAAAGAAAAATGTGTCAACAAGCTGTTAGCAAAATTGCTGCAAAGACACTGTCACTTGCAGTTTCATGTCAATAGTTTTAATGAATTTCACTCTTAATTCAGTTTAACACCAATATGAAAATTTAGTCACATTCTTTTTATCAGGTTTCACTTGTTAACTACAACGAATACGATAAAAAAACAAAGCAATGTCAGACAAAGCACTGTTTTTGGTGTGGTTAAAGGCTAGCAATGTGTGGAACCACCTTTTGTGATGCTCCAAGTTAACACTCAATAAAAGGCTTAATAGTTCTTCCCATTCTGCCAACACTACATGAATGCTGGCTTGTATGCAAATGAAAAGCTGTCTATAACTCATAGCTTTGACTTAAAACGGGCCTGTTCTATACAACATTCTGACAAACAGTCTAACTTGTGTCATAGACTACAACTGGATAAGGCAGGATAGGTGAATAATGGAATTACTGCACAGTATAAACCTCTTTTCTCAAAACTAACAACACCTAGAGGGAAATCATGCGTTACCATTTGTTTCATAAAGACAAGATGATTCTCTGTGAGCCTCATGAAAACTGACAGATTCGCAGCTCTGTTAGTGATGATGCTTTTCAGTATCTCTGTTTGGATGAATTCTCAAGGCAATTAACAGTCAAGTCCCGAGCAGCGTGAGAGGAATGGCTCGTAGAGGATAACGGCAGATTTCTTCATTCCCTCAGCAAACAGGTCATGGCCCCTGCCTGCCTGGCCCCCTCTCTCTGAGATCCACCTGTACATCAGCCAGGGTTCATGAAGCATGACCAGAACAGGAGCCAGTGGGAAGGGAAGAAGAACATCAACATGAACAAAGTGTCTCCGGCTCTGCTGCTGCACACTGAATGCAAAAGAGCTCAGCAGTGTGGGTGTGTATCTTAATCTTTGCCAGGCAACAGTTAATATCAATGTATCGATTGTTCAGCTGAAAACACATTGAAAGAGAGTGTATAAAGGTCTTCTGAAAGCAATTATATGAGCCTGGTGCCTTTCAGTGTTGATGGGTAACTATTACCTGAGAAAAGCACCACTGTACAAGAAATCAGTAATCATGAACACTAAAATGTAGTTACATACAGTATAGAAATTATAGTCCAAGCTGTGTCTTATTAAAGTATAAATCAACAAGAACTCCATGCAAACTTGACTCAAAGCAATCGCAGGATTTGCTCCCCCACAGCGATCCGGAGTGGAAAAGTTGAGCCATACCTTGAGGGGTCTGTAAAAACTGACATGAAACATTGACAACGTGATGAGGTTTCCAACTAAATCTGATCAGATGCACTGATTTTTCCCCTCAGGAGCAGCAAGTTTGTCTTTCTTTTTACAGTACGAGATGGAACAGATAACATTAACAGTGCATGAAACACTGAAATTAGACATCACAAGAGGTGGTTTCATTGCCTTAGGTCATTCTACAGTAATGCAAGTATTATTTAAAGGCATGGTTTTGTAAAATGTGATTAACAGTCGACCAACAAAACTACAGTAATGTATCCCTGTAGGCACTTTTTATATATTTATGTCCTTTATGGTTTACTCTCACTATGTGGGTTTTCTGTTTTTAGTCATGATAACAGTGTTCTATATTCACATCTGTGAAAACATGAAGAGACAGTTGGAAACTAATGTCACTTAAAATCCTTAAGGGCACTGAAAAAGGAAAGATATTATTAAGTTAAGTGTATTAGATCATTATTTAATTACGTTTAATTACATTACATTTAAATATTGATATTAGCTCTTGGAAAAGTAATCAAAAAGCATTATTTCCTTTCTTTTTCTTTCTATTCTTTTAAAATTATGATAAAGGTATTCCAAATCTGCCTTTATCTTACTAGATTGGATCACTTGCAAGACCACTTAAGCATTTATTTTCAGCTTTATTATCTGCCCTTAGATTATAGTGAGGGAAACACATGCAGTCAACCTCGCAACAGTCAATCAAAACCTTAAATGTGTTATGTTGTGAATGCTTATTCCAGTGTCCCTAACAACTACTTACTATTCTTTATTGTTTGCCCAGGAAACTCTTTGGCAAACTTTGTTATTGTTCTAAAGCACTAAGATCGTTAACATTCTCAGGTTTTCCATTACTGATGTTTTGTCACATCCCTTAACATCTCATACTGAGAGGGTTTTTAACTTTATCCCAACCTAAACCCATCCATGAAAAACAAAAATCTTTTTCTCAACCTAGTCAAAGAGTTCTGGTGCCTAAATATAACCTTTTTATTTTGTTATTTTGGTTTCAGAAAAAGTGTGAAAACTTCTCCAAGAATGTGGCATTAGAATATCACAATGCATCCACCAGGCATGCAGCTGCAATCACAGACATTCTCTCATCCATCATAATGACTGATTTTTATGTCAATGCAAAACTTGAATTTTTGAACAACGAAGTTAACCCTGCAGTAAGGTTTGTTAGAGGGCATAATCAAGGAAGATTTAAGGAAGCAAGGACATCAAAAACTTTAATTTTCAGTATTTGAGTACAACTCCTGAATATCACAGAATGACAGAATGCAGAAAGGAGGGCTCTTCAGAGGCTTTTATACCCTCCATTGTGCATATAATGATGAAGGGGCTGTAAGAGCCCACGATGCAGGGGATGATCAGCATGCTCCCGTCTCCTGGAGGAACTGACATCAAGCAGGTGGGAGAAAGGGCACCTCTTCCCGCATGATTGAGGTGAGGCAGGGCGGTCATTGGACGTGAATGTCATGTATGAGAGATCAATGGAGTGACAGGAGCCAGCAGAGAGACACAGCACGCTGACAGCTCCGCCATGAATATTTACAGCCTCGCCTTTCTCTGTGAGCCCAGCGCACCCTCTCCTCTTTGAATTTGACACGTACAGCCTCTTATGTGTGTGGGTGTCAAGATGTGTATGTATAATGGGTGGGTTTAAACAACAGACTAGTAAAAATCTTTGAATTTCTTAAAGCCTTTGATTGCTCTTTCTAAAGTGTATAAAACCATTTCATTTGATTAATTTTTTTTTTTAAATTATTTTTTAGAATGGCTGTTTATGAGCCATGAACAAAACCATTACCAAAAAAAAGCACTGTATTAAAATGAGAAGAAAATTTAAATTTAATCAAGGTGTTTGGTTTTTTTCCATTATATGTTTAAGGAAACAAAGAAATAAACAATAATACTACAATAGCAGTTACTGCCTTAAATCCAGCTGGTTTTAATTGGCAAAACTGTTAAATATTCATTCTTAGATGTTATTATGACAGTATAATTATACAGTAGCTCCCCCAGTCCCTAAATTAAGGTTTAGGATTTGCAAAACCTAACCATTAATTGTGTGTTACATCAAATGTGAACTGAGAACTGTTGCACAAACCTAGATTAGGCAGATTAAGCCAGGATTTCCCTCTTATTCTGGCTAAATTTTGATTTGACTTGGTTGCACAAAAGCAGGTGCACATTAGTCATCATGGAGATTTATTGAGTGCAGTTAGCCGGCTCCAGACCAGGCTAACACCCAGGTTTGTTTAATCTTGGTACCTTATCTGTTCAATCAGCTATTATTCTGATTAAAAATAATTTACATCTACAGTTATTCCTGTGTCCTCTGTTAGTATTTTGCCTTATTTTTTATCAGTCTGCATTTAACAGATCAAACCTGATGATGTTTCATTACAACTATCTGCATGGGAGGTATTGATTTTCTGCTGATAGCATCCGTTTCTGGTGCAGACTGCTGGGTTCCAAAATTCATGGCACGAAACCATGTCCTCACCAGTGGTCCTCACCTTCCCCCAGATGGTCACGTTCACGTTTCTTGCCTTAAACTTGGTTGGAGATGATGGAAAAAAAAAATGCTGGTAAATGAATTAGAGATCAGAAAAAAGTTGGTTAAAAACATACTGTATGGTAACAGTATTTGTAATTAGTCTTTATCATAAATATCCTGAGTAGCATGAAATTTTACTTTCTCACCTTTAAGGCAACAGATAATTTGTGAAAATGAAAATCAACTCCTTAAATCTTAATTATAGGGTTCCAGTGAAGCAATGGTCATAATTTTTTTTTTTTATTGCTTTTTTTGGACTTATCACTCATTCAGTTGGTCTAATTTGCCTAATAGGCTTCTTCTCTCTGTCTAAATACAGGGGCTGCATTTTACTTTTTTACCTATGTTTCACCTTGCGGTATATAAACGGTTGCTTACTTGATGGTAAGCATACATACACACTCCCATTACTGCATCAGTAAATCTGTGATTGATTTTATGGTTTGATTAAAAAACTGTGAACATGCACATATCCAAATTACTTATACCTGCCTTGACACTGTCACATTCTCTCATCCTGTCTTTGCCAACAAACCGACTAAGACAGGATGCACAGATTAGACTAGATCAAGCCTCTCTCTTTCAGTTATTTCTGAATCTGCTTTGTGCAATGGCCCTTTGGATGTACTGGATACCATAACAAACTCTAAAAATGATAAAAACATGTCACCCCACAATGTACAGTGTGTTTATGTATTTTTTTCGAATGATGCCATTGACAAGTTTATCTGTCACATGCTGCAACATGGTCCAACAGGTAACTAACTGCGTTTGTGATGTCATTTAATCTGCAACATTTTTTTAAGTTCTCTAACATTAGATAACATTGCAAGGTATAACTCTTTCACATATCCTTTTTTATGATGGAAATGGATACAACTGACAGCCATTCCCAAGTAAAATGACTCTGCAGTAGTTATAGGAATTTATCAACTCCAGCTCTGATCAGCAGTGGTGTAAACATGACACACATGTGGACACTAATTTTCACTCTCTTTCCAGTGTGATGCTGTGACCTTGTATTTGAACATTATTTATCAGTCATGAAACAATATTCAACACTGAGTTTGAATGGTCTTCATGTGATGCAACACCTGGCAGTACCGAGAGGTAAGAGAGCTTCTACTCAAGTATAAAAGGAAGAGTGTTTAAAGCACTGTGAGAGACATAGTCATTTACGACAACATATTCCATATTACAGGCAGTCCTTGAACTGTAGTAGGTGTTGAATTTGAAAGAGAGACTGAAGTAAAAATATAAAAAAGAAACCTTAAAAACATTGTCACTGAACCCTATGCTGCTGTTCTGTTTTGCTGTGCATTCAAGCAGTGGAACAGTGTACATGAAAAAAAAAAACGAAGAAAGGAAGAGGTCAGTCCCTATTTTAGCAGGTTTTTCTCCTGTTTAAAACCTGAACACACATGCTCATTTTGGAGTACGCTAATATTACTCTAGTAGTCATGCAAGACAAACTTATGCATCAAAATCACTGGGGTATATTGAATAAGGGTGTGTTTTATGTATTAATTTAGATATAAATTTGTCAGAGGAAGTAAAAAAAAGCTCGTGGTTTTACTTTTTAAAAATAAAAAGTAGTGGTGGCACTAGATTAAAAAAATTAATCTAATTAATCAGAGGCTTTGTAATTAATTAATCTCAATTAATCGCATATCAATATTTGACACAAGAAACAACATTTTTTGTCATTTTGGCATTGAGGTGGTAGCAGAGGTTGGAAGAGCTCCGGATAGGCATATTCTTTCCTGGACAATTTGTGTACACATCCAGATTTTCACCCAACAAACCCAGCATTGTCTTTATATATATATATATATTACATACACGCAACAAATGATCGAGCCAGAGTCGAACTCGCGTGGAGAATGAAGCTTCCCCACATGGGATGCCCACCCTACCGACTGAGCTACGCCAGTAACTCGTGTAATGAGAAACATTTCGCACTGTTTGCAGTGCAAAAAAGAAATTGTGATTAAATGCGTACTTACTTACTTACTAATTAATTAATCGTAATTAACAAGATAAAGTCCCAGCCCTAATAAAAAGTAAAAAAAGTTATGTAACAATGGACCAAATGACTGTGTTATGTGAAATGTGACTGTGTATGTGACCATGTAATGTCACATGTAGTGTTGAGACCATGCGCATCGCCAGACACTTTTTCCGGGGCACATGCCAAGGTAAACATGTGCTGTGCCCCCCCTGTAAAATTCTCAAGAACAGCTAGCCTACAGACTGCCGTCATGGACATAAGGCAGTTCTTTAAAAATAGAGGGGACAGAGAAGCAGCAGGGTGGAGGAGAAATGGGATGAGATGGAGAGAGGTAGGTTAAGTTTTTTTTGCATGTGCACTGCGCCAAATCATTTCGGGAGAGAGTCCAGCTAATGTAGCTTATCCACAGGAGATTAACACACTGACATTGTCATTGGCTGGGATATTTATTGGGCTGTTTTTATTTTTAGATAAACCGCCGAAGAGAGACGCTCCAATTAAATGACATTCAGTCAGTGTACACATCACTAGATCGAGTGATGTTTCCATCCCTTACTCACATCCTTCAGATCGCTCTCACAATACCTATCAATAGCTGTAGCTGTGAGAGATCATCCAGTATTTTGAGGCAGCTGCATACATGGCTTAGGTCCACTCAAGATAGGCTGCAACACCTCACTGTCTTGGCTGTTGAGAGGGATCAGCTTGATAAAGTCAGTCACAGTCAAGTCATTGACCGTTTTGCTGAGATGAAAAGTAGATGGTACAGGTTGATGGTTAGAAAGTAAAACTTGGACTGTTTGAACTAAACTCTGTTAACTGACTCGGTTCATGTATGCAAATGTAAATAAATATTGGCTACCATCACCGTAGTGCATTTGTAAGTTTGAGAGGCATTAAAAGAGTGAGGCTGTGTGTGTGTATGTGAGTGCGTGCATTCGTGCGGGGGGTGGGGCTCCAAAGCCTAGCAACTCCCCTGGTCGAAACCTCAGAGATCATCTCTG